>JAOVYW010008356.1:0-41463 GCA_025775045.1 Hiodon tergisus
TGATTAAGGGAAATGTTAGTGCAGGGCGAATGAAAACAAAGGATGAATGAAACAGTGCACATGGGCTAGTGGAATGCTAATTGAATGATTGGTTGACTGAAAACCGTGACGACTAACGGAAAAGGTGAAGGTAAAAGATAGATTCATACTTTTGTGACGAGTGGGTTGGATTACTGTAACTCGTTATTGACAGATCTGCCCAAGAAACAATTGAAAGGCTTCAGTCGATGCAGAGTTGCAGCCAGAATTTTGACATGAACTGAATAAAGAGCCCACATCACTTTCATCATCATTTCTTGAATTATTTAAATTTCCTTAATTTTTTTATTGCATTTTAATGTTCTTACCATAGTCTACATTTAGATTGTATTATGGTTATTTATATAGTATTTCTAATTGTAAATCAACAGCAGCAGTAGTAGTGTTATATTATTATATCCAACAGTTGAGACTAAAAGCCACCCGAAATGTCTTATCCCAAGCAACTTTACAGTTTTTGGATTCGGATTAAGTTGCTTGTTCAAGATTTGAGTCTTCTGGTTACTTTCAGCACTGCTGCCTTCATCTTTTGCGCTGATTTTTACATAGTCACTGTGATAGCCTTTATGTCCACATCCCTGACATCCCCATTGTTGCATCAAGGTTGACAAGTCCAGCCCATGATCGTACCCCAGCACCCTTGTAAAATCATTGCCGGGACAAGGACCAAGGCTGTCTCTCTGGCAAGCAGACTGTAGGACTGTGCCTTTTTTCCAGCGTTAACTCTTCACAGGGTTTTCTCTGACAAATAGCCAATGGGCTTAGGACATGCCCTGATAAACGGCAATGTTGAGATACGACCTCCACAGAAAACATTTTCTGATGTATATTTAAATCTATGTGATCCTCCATCTGACTGAGAATTAAGATATGAAAACTCTAAATTTTATAAAAGGGGCTTAAAGGTAAAATGACACAGACAGCTAAATTGCTTAGGAAGATATAGTGTCTAACTTAACTTATTTGACTTCTACTTTATGGTCCTTGAATCTGCAATTTAAGTTGCTGTTTGATAAAAGTGTGCGTTACGTGTTTGGGAACCAGATTTGTGACAGGAGGGCTGCAGGTTCACACCAAAGGCGGAAGTTAATATTGCACCCATGTGTAAGCTAAATATCCATTTTTAAAACTGGCAAAGTAATAAAAGAGTAAAGTATGTCCAAGGACACTGATAACGTTGTACATTTTTTTACATACATTATTGCTTATAGAGAACTAGTAGAAACCCCATTGTTCACAAAAAATAACAGCAACTCCGGTGTTCTATCAGTTTCACAGAACATGAAGCAAAGAGGACAAAAGGCTTAGAGCTGTGTCCTGTCTTGCCACGTTGGCTTTTAAATGCCAGTTGTTTCCAAACAGGACAGCTACTTTGAATACGGCGAAACAAATTGTCTGTGCGCCTCTTCGGGTTATCTACAAGACTCACCAAGAAAGCTGCAGCTCCTTTGCAGAACCGAGGGAAAATAAAGAGTGCATTTGTTAAGATGAGTGTGACTGGGGTAAGGCTCAGTTTTCGTCCTTCCATCCCGGCGGGTGTTCTGTACTTTAAGTGCTACTGTGTTAACTTCACGAAACGCCTCCAGACAGTCCTGACATGGTGACCCAGATAGTCAAATATGACGGGGTAGTGTTCTCAGTCAGGCGTGGAATGGCAGAACGTAAGTAAATAGACTAAGACATAAACTAACAGCCCTCTGTCTGGGTGGCATGCTATACTGCTCTGGACCTATTATCTATGCTTGTGGTAGATTAGGGTTAGAACTCTTGTTTTTGTTGTTGTTGTTTTGGGCAGTACAGTCTAAAGCCCTTCTTTAGGCGATTTCCAATGAATGCATCATGTGTTGTTTTTACAATGTGACGTTCAGGCGACTTTCTCTGTCATTGTAAGTCATATAAGTGATTACTGTTATTCACAAATTCAAAAAGCTTCCACTCATCGGGAAAACTATGAAATATGATATGACAGGATAGATTGCATGTGTAGAATTGCTGATAAAATATCTTCCCAGCAACAGGGAAAAGATAATGGTGGGATTTGAGCAGTCTGCAAGGTGAATTGCTTTGAATAACTGTTAGGTAAAAACAAGCTCTTTTTTTAGGACAAGTGGAAATGGGAAAATAGCTTTCTAGTAGAACATGTGACTGCTTTTCAAGTCTGTATATGCAGTGTCCACCAATGTAATGTATTACAAACCTAAAATCGTAAACCAGATGGTACTTATAAAATAATAATCCCTTAGCCTTTGAGTATAGTTTCTTCTGATAGTCTGCTTCGGAGATGCATTCATAGAATCACATGTGTGAGAGAACCGCGATCTTCTCCTCGGCCACTGACTGCACGGGCCTGTTCGTAGCTTTGGATCCAGTTCCCTGCAGAAGCCAACGGCAGAGTCACTGCGCCATGTCTCGTGCCACGCTGTGCCCCTCTGTTGCCGCTGTAACAAGGAATGGACACATGGGATGGCTTTTTCTCTCTCCCTCTCTGTCCCCCCCTCTCTTTCTCTCTCTCCCCCTCTCTCTCTCTCCCTCTCTCTCTCTCTCTCTGTCCCCCTATCTCTCTCTCTCTGTCAACCTCTCTCTCTCTCCCTCTCTCTATCTCTCTCTGTTCAGCACTAAAAAACACCCGTTTGTGCTGCGTTTTCCTCCTGCTTCATCATGCTCTTTAAAATAATGCCAAACCATACTTGTTTTTGTAACCACGACCCTGTGACAGAATGGCCATTTGTGTGACTCAGAAAAAGCAGCAGGGATGGTTACCTGACTGTGCAGAATTTGTTTAAGACTGCCTGCTGTCTGGTTTGCAAAGAGGAACGCTGTAACCATATGATGTCTGAGGACACTAGACACCTTTATCATTTTGTATACCCACTCACTTTACCTCTCTCTAACAAAATATATTTTCTGTTGATCTTTGGCTCGCAGGCCCCAATAGGCCCTGTAGAGTATAAAGCTCTGACTGATGCCATTATGTGATTAAAACTATTTTGCTGATTTGCTGAAAAGTATGTGGCATTGCTAAAATTGATTTGATCATTTGGAATATAAAGCCAATATTTTGGTAAAGCTGATTTTCTATTGTTTACTCCTCAATTGCGTAAATGTAAAGCTTAAAATCAGTTGAGCTGAACATTTGAGTTATGTTTATATATGGTTTATAGGTGTTTTCCCGGTTAATACCTGTATAGTTTATTTGGTTGAACAGCTGGATATTTACTGAATCAATACAGGTTGGGTACCTTGCTCAAGGGAAGTTTCCCTCCTGGGGTTCAAACCTGCCACCTACAAGCAAATACTAGTATTAACCACTACACCCCCTGCTGTTTATTGCACGTGTATCTCTGATATAGCTCAGTCATTTGTTTTATTGTTTTAGGCATGATTTCACTTTAAAAAGCACTTTCTGTTGATTTAATTGTCTATGACTGTAGAAAATGGATTCTGGGCGATAGTGATCTTGATGTATTCAGATCCCATGTATACGTCAGAACCAGTATCTAATCCACTGGGTCTGGTGTATCACTGCATTTAATTAGGAAGCACTGTACTCCTGAAAGAAAGGCCAGCCTGATTCTTATCTTTAATCACAATCTGCAGTTAAATCATTTTTTAGAGCATGGCACAGCCTACAATGTCAAAAAGTATTGGATATATTTGAAAATATATTGCTCCCCTTTGGAGTGACTGTGTTCTTTAATTATGCATGACAACACATTTTTAGATTAAAAACAGATGTTGAAATAGGTGGATAATTTGTTCTGTCATTCCCCTAAGATTCTTGCACAAAAGCACCTTGCTGTAATTTTTAGATTATTGCAATTGCTAGCTTTACAGTAATGCTGCCGCCATGGCAACAGATTTGGAAACTGCCTGCCATGCTGTTATTGTTATTTGCGAGGGTAGTTCAATTTCCTCTGAAATATTTTAAAATGTGTTATTGCAATCGCTTGGAATATGAAAACCAAAGAATCTCTCTTTTGAGAGTCAGAAATAAGATTTGAAAGTATAACGAATAAAATCAACAGTTATTTTTCACCCCAATTTTGAATTGTCATTCATTCGATAACGTCTCAACTCCATGCTGTAGAAGGGCTGCTCCATCTCTCCCATTATATATAAGCCATTGGTCTTTGAATACATTTGGTTTTTCTGCCCTATTTTAGAGGTCCTTCACCAATCTGATGAGACCTCCCTTCCGATGGCACTGTTAACCCACATGTGCCCTCAATCCTGCAGGGATTACTTTTTAGGGCCCTACTGACTTCCTTTCTTCCCAACCCCATATAGTGTTCTGTCAATTTTGCCCCCGCCACCCAAGGTCTCCCAGGCAAAGTCTGCAGCCTGCAACTTCTTGGTCATGGGGAAAACCTATTCATCAATTCAGCGTTTATTGTTCTGATGATTTCCAGAATGTTTTTTACTGTGATGCATTTGTTCTTGTGGGTACATGCCTGACTACCTTTCTCTCTCTCTCACAGGTCTGCTGGAAGCAGAACCTCTGCAGGAAGTGAACGAAGACATGGTGTCGGAGGTGGACCTGAACAACAGCGTCAGTGAAGAGGAGAGGGAGGAAATCCAAACGGAGCTCACCAAGGTACCCTTCCTGTACCAAGGTGGCGCGCTGTGAGGTTGGCGTATTTATACCCAAGTTACAGATGAAGGCACGCTTCGTTTAACTGGATGTTAACGCGGGAACCGGAAGCTTTAGTGTGATGCTGGCTGGTTGGGGGGTTGGGGGAGGGGGCAGCCCTCTATTTAATTTTATGAACAGGGAATGATTGGCTGAAGTTTTTCGGGTGATAAATGATAGCTGGTCTGGCTGCAGTGGGGAAATACATTTTCCTGTTTAAAGACAAACAAACAAAAACCCCATAGCTTTAGGAATGTGCAGCGTGTAGACATGCATACCCTGGAAGGCACCTGCTGAAGAACGGATGTGCTCAAATATCCCTGTCCCTCTACTGCAGCTGGAAGAAGAGATTTCCACCCTGAAACAAGTTCTGGCTGCAAAGGAGAAGCACCACGCGGACCTGAAACTGAAACTTGGGATCACGCCGTTCAGCGAGCTGAGGCAGAACTTCAGCAGGAGCTGGTACGACATGCAGACGTCCACCGCGTAAGTCCAGCCATCGCTGATGCACTTGTGTGCAGACCGCTCCGGCTCGAGTTTTCGGTTAGACGCAGACCTTGGTGAGCCTTCTGCAGATACGTGTCAAACTTTCCACTGATAGCATAATGTGGTACAAGATCTGCTATATATTCCGGCACAGTGTGAAAAAAACAGCTCATATGGAAAGTACAAAGAACTATTTAACCGATCCTCTGGAACTGTCACCGGTGAGACAAAAATATTTATACAGAAAACTAAAATACTGTATGTAAGGTGTAATGTAAACACAATAAAATACTGAATACTTGATGGTAAGAAAGTGAACTGTCATTGCAAAACATAATCTGCAAAACTTTCTGCACCACTGTTTTACTCTTAGGGGAGGGGAAATGTCTAAATTGGTTTAAATATACTGAATTTTGTGTATTGTCTTGTATTTCCTTCTGAAGTTTATAGATTTGCAGACTCGGATTTAAAGCCATTACAAATGTAGATAAGTCCAAAAGCATGAAAAGAACTAAATGAATAGAAATAAAATACAAATGTTGTTGCTTAAGGACAAGAGTCCCTGTAGTGTAATTCTTGCTATTTTTTTTGTCCTTTTTTTTTGGGTTATATGTCCCTGCTCATCAGTATGTCAACAGTGACCCAGTGAGTAAAACTAGTTTGTCTTTGTCCAACATCAACACGATTACCGATACTTCAAAGAAGCTTAAACGACACAGAGTTCTTCTTAGTACATCACTCAAAACAAAACACTTCTTGAAAGTGGAAAGTCTGAAATATAATGAGAGGAAAGATAACACTTGAAAATGCCCTGAAGTGTTTTTCTCCTGTCAGCAGAAATGAGGTTAATGGCTGTTAGTGCAATCCATGGATTCTACTTCTATTTAGATTGGTTGAAGCTAGCCTTGGCAACCTGAGGACAATCTGCCCATTAGCACTATGACATCATCGACATCAGTCTGCTGATGGAGTTAACCCTCTTGAACTCAAACTCACTCACAGAGTAGGTGGGGCAAATCATCCAGATCACTTGCAAACAAGTTTTTGGGTTTAACAGCGACTTAAGATGTCTCAGTCAGTGGCTGTCAAATAGTTTGGCCACGAGCAATTTGACATCCCCGCTGTACCCTCTTATGTAAGGGAAAGCATCTCACACTCCAGTTGTACATAAGTCTTGTCCGTCCTCCTTACCCAATGACAGAAAGGTGTCATACAATAATGTATTGTTACGTTCATGTGGGGTAATGGACCGTAAAATTGCAGAGCAGTGACAAACAGCACTGGCTTTCAGAGTCGCGCGGTTACTCAGTAACCTGTCAGTCACTCTCTGGCCAGACTCTCAGATGAGTTCTCTTCTCGAATCGCCGTTGCTATGGTGAGGCCACATCATACAGAGTAGGCCCAAGCAATCCCGTCACTCTGTGGGATCATTGACCTGGAGAGCGTCCTTCTCCTGCTATCAATTTGGCACTTTTTGCTTAGTAGGGCTGAGTCACCAGGTGCAGTCATTCAGCCTTCAACTCGACATTTTGTTTACAACATTTTAGTGTAGGTGGATAATTAAAGAAAAACACACTTGTCTGGGGTTCATACACTGCACTCAGGTTAATATGTGCTTGTCAGAAGGGTTTTCATTAAAATATTTTAATAAACTTTTTGACTTAAATTATTCCAAACAGAAAAATATACAGAAAAAAATTATGATAAAACTGTAGGCCAATATGCTGCACTTTGATGTAATTATAATGCAGAAGATGGATATGGAGTTTGAGTATGTTCCTCCTTTGTACTTTTTAAATTTGCTTTGCTTCAGTCAGGGAGGTAAGGGAATGAGCTGGTTTCCAGGCAGCATGGAGACATTTCCACCATGGGGTGTAGTTTTACAGGCCTCCTTTCTCTGCTTTGCTATGATGGCTTGGTAGGCAGTAAAAGCAGCCTGCAGGCAGGCCATTAGAGGAGAAAGTGGAAGGGGAAAAAACAATCGGTGACCTTTCATCAGAGGCCTTTCTGGTGCTGTTGACAAATTCAGACATTTCTGAAGGGGATGTAAATGCTACCTCTTTTTAGGGTAACAATAACATTGTGAAACATAAGGGGATTTCCATATTCAAAGCCTGGACACCTATAATGAATGAGTAGTTCTAATGAGTAGTTTCTAACCCTGAAATTAGAACCTAATAGCTGTAATCGTTTTCTGTACACATTGAGAAGCTATAGGAGATTCCCCCATGCACCTTACTTCTCTGAAATCTGTTGTAGCTTAAGTCTTGTAGGCTGTCTTGGGGATGGGGCCTGAATCCAACAGCATGCAATCATGCCTTTGCTTTGTTTTCGGACAGGTACAAAAAGACGTCAGAGACACTCAGTACGGCCGGGCAGAAAACCACGGCGGCTTTCAGCACACTGGGAACGGCCATCACCCGGAAGTTTGGTGATATGAGGTACCTCAGCTGTTCTTTGAACGCTGATTTTTAAATCGAATGGATTCTCAAAACACATTAGGTTTCGCACCCAGGCGACCGCTGTGAGGCTGTACCCAGAACAGAGAGTCTCTCTGACTGCTTCAGGCAACCTGGGAAATCTGTTATGGGGCCATGTTGGCGTTACGTAAGGCCCGGGCTTAAGCTGCTTTCGAGACCTGGGTGGTACGGGTTCAGAGGGTTAAGGGCAGTGAATTACACTGCAGTGATACTCCGGCGTAATCCAGCCAAGAGGAGCTCCAAGCAGCAGATGCTCCAGATGGTGGCGCCGACGACACACAGCGCCGTATCCGTCCATGGCTGTTAGCTTTGTGGCGCATCCCTGGCCCTGTGGAGCCCTCACAGACCGCCCCTACTGACCCGCTGTTACATAATAACCCTCACGCTTAGTGAAAAGACCTGAAACTGCCCTGGGAAAGTGATCCGTTTCTAATGCAGTCTGCGGGGGTTGAGTGAGTGGTTTGAAAGGCAGCTGTCTATGTTAGTAGTTTCTCTGTTAATTGAGTTTGTAACGTGAAGAACTCAGATACCGTGGTGGTTTGCGTGATGATAACTAATCATATAATCGCATTGTGTTTTGATTGCCTTCATTTTCCCATGATTCCCTCCTCTTTATATTTCAAACGTTGAACATAATTTCACTGCGTCAAAACAGCTCATTGCTTTTTCTCCAGTTTCTATGGCATTGAGTTTATGTTCCCGAAAAGGTATAGTTGTTTGTTTTGTGATGTTTGGTGTGTGGAGTGTGTCAGAGAGTTCTATGGTTTGCATAAAAAGAGCAACTGTGTCAAATACAGTGGCTATCAGGGGATATGCCTGGAGGCTTTGTGTACCAAGCCTGTATAGTATATAATACTAATAACAATACCAATTATTATTATTATTATTATTAGTAGTAGTAGTAATAATAGTAATGGTAATATTATTATTAATGTGTTATGTATGGTAAAGATAATAATAAGCATCATCATCATCATTAATTCCCCACCATTATGTCCATTCGCTTTGAGATCAAAAATAATTGGAGCAGGCGCTTTCTACGCTTGCTGAGATGTGAGACTGTTTGAATCAGGAGTGTCATTATTGACATGAGAAAAAGCGGACGTGACTTACTTCATTACAGATTCCAACATCATTGTGTGGTTCGTATGTCCATCTTTTTCTGGATTATTCGGTCACTCTGTTAATCTGGGCCAAATTTGAATGAGCGCCGTCTATTTAGATAACCACAACTGGATTGGAATAAAGATCCTCAGCAATCAGATCAACACACGTATGAGTGAATTAGTCACTACTACGCTGCACAATGTCTGCATAGACGTAGAAGGCCTTAAAGTGAATTGATTACCATGACACAAAGCCATAAATTTGTGCCACAATGAATGTTGTAATTTGCAGGGTTTTAACAGCTGAATGGACTGAGAATGCATTACATCTTTAACTGCATTCACAACCTATTTGTTTAATGCCCCGCCCAGACAAGTTTGGCAGTTAGGTGAAGATGCTGCTTGTTTGGTGTTCGGTGTAATATGACACCATGAGCTTGGCATGGTTGGGACTTGAGTGTCCTCTGCAGGGTATGTGGGGATTTGCATGTGTGTGACAGTGGAGGGTTTTTTTTTTGCATGTATACAAAAGCTTGCGTTGTGTGGTTTGGTTAAAGATTGTGACATAAGCCGTTTGGCTTCATTATACTGAGCAAGTAAGGGGGGGAGGGGTAGGATTAACCTGATAATATGCTTATGGCCAGCCATGATACAGCACGTGAATCCTGAATTATTTCGCTTGTGCACTCATTATTTTTATTAATCTTTCAATGGTGTTACAGTATTGAAAGCTCAGAAGTGTTGTATTTTGACTGATAGTTTGAAAATGCTTCATGTAGTCAGTCAGAATACATTTTTTGTACTGTATATTTCTGTAAACATTAAGTATCTTTATCGTAGAATTTATATATATGTGTGTGTGTAACTGGTGAGTGAACAGGGTGATATTACTGAATTATTCTGATGCTTTTTTTCTCCATTTTTCTTTGTGCATCAAAAGATCAAACTCAATTGGGTAAGACATTGTATTTTCAGAAATGCTGCTTGTATTGAACCAAAGGTACTGCAGTTACATGTTGGTCGATCTGCAGTACCCTGTTAACATCCCCATGGCTGTGCAGATGTAGTCGTGGTGACGGTAGGGACATTAAGCAAGTCTTGCATGGAAAGGAAATGCCGTGATGTGTAGCAGTGGCGGGCAGGCAGGTCGTAGTACCGAGTGAAGGGGATATTAATAGGGTTCATCTGTGTTAATTCAGTGGAACCGGTTTAATCGCGCCATGTGCTCACAAATCCTCCCTGATCCAGATTGCTTCCAGACCGCTCAAGTCCAGGAAGTCCTTGTGTGCTCCCTGTTGTATTTTTGTTTTTTCTGCTACAGGACCAATTTTCCCAACCTTTGCTCAGTTGATAGGCCACTAATAGCATGCATGTCCCTTTGTTTTAATCCAGATGCTATTTAACTTGCAAATCTATTACAAAAAAAAAGCTTATGGAAGTCCCTTTTGAGGACCAGCTGGCCTCTTCTGTTTCAATATAATATTGTTTTTCTGCTGTCAGAAGGGTGTGGCTGGAGGCCGGTGTGGTTTTTGCAGTCACTGACATTTAATCCGGGCAAGGGAAACAATTTAGCCATCGCTGTAGGTGATTAATCATTCATGATGTCATTACTTAACATCTAAATATTTAATAATAAGACAATGACATCGGAGAAGTTTCCCCATACCTTGCTCCTGTTAACTCTAGATAGAATTTTCAGCTATAAAAACTATTTAGGTTTACATTACATCATTACCGTTCAGATTCCGTGAAACAGGGAGAGTTGTAGAAAGCCGTGTTCCGCAAAGGCTTGTGTCATTGTGTGCTCTGCCTAAAAATCCATATTAATGATTTAATCTCTTTTTCACCTGGGCTATGCTGTCATGGAACAGCTACTCTATACGACACACTATGAGCATGCCCACCATGAGGTAAACAAGAAGGAAAAGTGTGTGTCTATGTGTGCGTGTGTGTGTGTGTGTGTGTGTGTGTCTGTTTGTGTTTTGTGCATTTAGGTATCAGGATCTGAAACCCTTTGTCTGTGCTATCAGTCCTGCCCTTTGCCATTTAACTTGAAGACTGACATACTGTGTACTGTTTAAATTCAGTTATAAATATAGAACCTAAAGATTGTATAAACTTGCCTCATGTAAATTTGTTTTGTCAGATTAAGAATATTCATAGATTCATTTTCCAATATAAGTCTTTAAGTGACCAACACTTCTGTCCTATGAATTAATGTATACATAACAGAGAATACCAAGGAATGTTTTCCTCAGACACAGCCATGTAGCGCTATACAACCCTGTTAGCTGATAAATCTTATTCTTCTCTGTAGGAACTCACCGAGTTTCAAGTCTTTTGAGGAGAAGGTTGAAAGCACAGTTTCAACTTTAAAGGTAACAAGGTTTCTTTATGTACACACAAATATATAATATATGCATGTAATTGTATGTACTGTATAAATTTAAAATGATTCATTTTTATTGCACCGTGCATGTAAGTACATTTGTTTTAGCATGTTTAAGGTCAGACTTGGTTTTTGTCGCATTTATTTCTGGAGCAGACCAAAGTGGGCGGTACTGGCAGCGGAGGGAGTTTTGAAGAGGTTTTGTCCTCTGCTGCCCATGCCAGCGCCCAGGACACACCCAGCAACTCCCATCTTTCAGAGAGCAGCGAGCGGACGTGCTAGTTACCTGCACCCCTCCGACCTGCTGAACTCCACTGCCCCCTGCTGAGCTGGAGGCCACATCACCTGCTGGGGAATGCAGGATGAATCAGAGGCCTAAATAAGCACACATACACAAGTGTGGACGACCTGCTTTTCAGACTTTACGTGCATTTAGATAAAAGCCTGTAAAGCATGTCATGCTTAATATCATTTTGTATTCAAAAACAAAAATAATTGTAATATTATAGGGTAATCCTACCCTTTACAACTCCTCTTTATTAAACTTGAAATACTAAAAAAAATTTAAATAAATCTTTTGTGAGAGCCATCAAAATTATTTTCGGGCGATAGAATGCAATGAGTTTTCTTCCTTTCTGTACTAGGCACTGGAACCTTTTACCAGTGTGTTTTTATGTCATCAAGTGCTAGCAAAAAAATAATAATAAAAAAATGACAGAAAATACACCTTCAGGGTAGGAATTCCGTTTTGTTCTTCAGCAATTTTGTATGCAAACTTCTAGCCTGTAAGCTAAGTGTCATGAGTCAGCAAACCAGACCTCCAAGTATGTCCCACACACGTACTGGATCAAAATGTTCATGCATTTCACAGTAAAACAAATGGTAAATGTTCGTAAAATTGACAAAGGTAGGTAAATTGACAATGGTGTTCACTAAGATTTAACCAGGAAAATCAAATGGAAACCATACTGTTAATTTACTGCATTCATTTTTTTGTGTGTCTCCTCTCCATCCTCAACTTTTGCTGTGATTTTTCCGTGTCATTGTAGACTACTTCTGTATATGTTTTACTGAGTTGCACTATCCATGTTAGTATTAGTGGTTATGCTAAGAGCGGTGGTTATGACTTCTGCATTTTACAAACAAATCAAGCTTTCGGTTTTTTTTTTTTTTTTTTTAAACCAAAATGTAACCCAGTCAGCGTCTATATCAATGTATAAACATGCTGCTTTTTCTGCACTTAAAACACGATTAAAAGAACATGTTGGAGATCTGACTGAAGCATTGTAATTTAGGTCCTCTAAATTTTATTTGTTTGAGACACTGCATTATCACAATTTTTACAGTAATGCCTTCAAAGTATACGTATTGAAATGACCATATATAGTTATCTTTGCCTCCAAGAAATAAATATACACAATTTGAAACGGTTAACAGTCAACTTGAATTCTAACAGAAATTGTGCATGTTTTCTCTCTCTAAAGGAAAGGATGGCCATGCAACTTAAATAAACCTGTTGATTAATATTAAATCTGGGCACATGTGGTTGGCATCACAAGCTTGCCATACTGATCGAGATCCGTTATAAAACCATCCCAACGGGATATACCACACAACAAATCAATTGTCCCAGGAGATCCAAGACTGATCACAGGGTCCCTGTCCAATATTGAGGCAAACCCTTACCAATGTCACCAGGGACATTGGTAAAGGAGCACAGAAGAGCAGGCCAGTTCATGATGGGGTATCAGATGGTCTGTGGGGCAGACTGCCTGTGCTTTGTGGGCCTGCTCCGGCAGCCATTTGACCAGCTCGCTCTTCATTCAAACTCTTCACCAGCTGGAGGACCTCTGGGTGGTGAAATCTGCCTGCAGTGAAAGAACATGTGTAGTACACAATATAGTAAATATTTACACTTTTATTCAATTTTTTCTTTAGTAAATATGTAATTATTATTAATGCATACAGGTACCATCAAGAATATTGAAATTTGATGGTAAAAGAAGTTACATGCCTTTTGTGGAATCAAAAAACTCCTGCAGCATTCCAGGCTTCTTCTCCAGCTGCTCATACTCGTAGGCCTGTAGGATCATCTCCAGCTGGTCCAGTTCCTTCACCAGCTTCGCCTCTGGGCTCAACTGACACTCATATTCCTGGAGTAAATTGCACAGAAATGTCAGAAGACACACACACACACAGAGAAAGATTTTTCTTTCTATCTGTAAGATCAGTTAAAAAATGTATTCAGCAACTAAAACTCACTTCCCACAGCTCATAGATTTCTTTCCTCAAATTCTCTTGGAGCAGCCCTGTCAGATGTTTCATGGCTTCCTGAAAGACAAGGTTTACAAATGGTCTCATCAACTGCACCATATCCACAAATAAAGCACATCTGCAGACAGTAATACAATTGGACATATATACATCGGGAAAGTTATATTCACAATGTAATAAAATGTACTCATGTGCTCGCACACGAATTTATACATTAAGGTTAATAAAAAGTTTTTACCTTTGTTGGCAAACTTAAAGATACCTCTAACATTAAACGTAAAAGGCGAACGGCTTGATTTAAATAACGACAGAATTAAACAAGGGAAGTTCAAAATGAAGCAAACGTCATAGCATTGATAACGGTGAATAACGTAGCCTACCTCCTCCCTTCTGTGTTTTTCCGCTTTGCTGACGTTATCTGCTGGGGCAATATCACCCACTATACACTCTGCCATATCATGAACCAAGGCTAATTTTACGCATCTGAAATTAGACAAATAGGGGCAACATATGTGACCAGTGGTTAGACTCGGGTGCAGAATTATCCCGATTGTAGATTAAAAACTGTACTCATTTTTATATGCTTCGCTAAAAAATAGCTTGCAAAAAACTTTTGCAAACCAAAGTGTGACTGTCATAGGCTATGGTAAGCGCTAGTTCTGCCACGCAATTCAATTCGTTTAATTTGCTTAAATACTTTAGGAATCTGATAAGTTTAATCAAAAGTGTCATGTTTCATCGGATCATCGTCCTGGTAGATTCCAAATGTATCTACGCAATACTGCACACTAAACATAAGTACATTGATATGAATGTAAGGATAAGAAAATTTATTGAATATATTTATTAAAATTTAAGGTAACCTCAAGCAGCTGAGTACCTGTCCTTGTTAAGTTTAGGATCGACCATAGTTAAAGCCATCATGGACATTCTGTACATGTGATCTGACACACTCTCCGGCTGCTTGATGTTCCTGTAAACCCATCCTGTCCGCGGCACCCGCTGCATGGATAAACAAAAAAACAATGAAATGCCTAAGAAACGCTTCAAGTAATTCAATCTATTTTCTACGTGTAGTATCACAAATTCACTATTAGCAAACTACTCCAAAACGTAGGTTAGTTCTAAGATATCTATACATCTAGTTTCTTACTTTCAACTGGCCGATAAGTTTCATAAATTTCAGCATACTGGTCATGCTTTCCGTAGTTGTACTTGTAGCTTCTGACATAATTGGACCGCTAACCCGGAAGTGTACGCAAATACTCTCATTTCGTGCAATGAAACAAAATAGTCGGGAGGTGGCAGGCCTGCCAAGGTAGAACATAACTCTGAAAACGGAAACGTAATGGGGTGACGGGGGATTTATCTCGTAATAAAAAATATATTATGTAAAAATGAAATGTCTCTGAGCTCGTAATTGTGTTTGATTGCGTTGTTTATTGAACGAATTTTTTTCTTGGCAGTATGTTTGGTGAAACAAGTCTTTCAAACACATTTTTTCTTATCTTTACATTATACTGCAAAATTTAAAGAAGACGAATTTTAAGAAGGTTAATCATCTGTAACAATACAATTTAACAGGAGAACATGCAAAATAAAAAAATAAAAATTGAGACCCAAGGTGCAGAGAACATTTATTTAATTTTAAAAAAAATATTAAATTTTTTTATTACATTGTTTGACAGTTAGGAAGTTTTTGCGTTTTCCTGCTATGTCTGCATTTTAACTCTTTTTTTAAACTCTGCATTTGATTCTTTTTTTCCCTTTTTTAAATAAAAAAATCAATTGAAAATTGATGCACCCTTGCAAAAATTCTGAAAACTGCTCAAAGCAAATTGTCACTGAAACGAATGCAGGAATGTCAAGTATTCTACAACAAATTATTATAGCAACGAATTAATACTAATGAATGTGTTAACAGTAAACAGCCGTTTATGAAACAATTGACACGGGGTTTGGGTTTGTTCAAATGAATTGTCATCTGTGTCTGAAGGGTCTTCAAAGTAATTTTTCCTAAGTGGATCGGATTACTTTGCCAGTATTGTGCTAGATGCGTGTAAAAACTCAATTTCTCTTAGAAGTTTTGACCTTGAGATATTTGACACACACGATGGTTCTGTATTTCAAAATAATGATTCCAATCTACTTGCATCATGAGAACGAGTCTCTGAATGAGAAGCAAAACAGAGTAGGCTATGCATGTATGCAGTCAAAAAAATTGACTGTAGATGTGTCAGTCTGGGTGTTTAAAACGCCTCTTAGCAACTTTAAATGAAGTAAAACGTCAATGAATAAAAACATATAAACATTAGCTAATTAAACTGTAAAAAAAAAATCCTGGAGTTTACTCATGCCTTTGGTTCGGCAATCAAATTAATGTCATAGTTTCTCTGAGTTTGAAACATTTATATTTAGGTATTTAAATTGACGTGGTATAATATGTCTCCTTTTACACCAAACAAAATGCTCTTACATCTTAGTTTTCACTATCCTGGTAAATCTCAGTTTTTTCAGGCCGGTGAGGTTCCCAGCTGTGTTGTCTTCGTGATGTAAAAGGATACAGACTTCTTCCTTCCTGCCTGTGCTGCAATGCTATATTCAGGGTGTCTGTCCTGTTTAGGGGCGGAGGGTGGGGGGTTGCATTTTCCACCTGTGCCAAAGCACTTCCTTCTGACAAAACTTCCTGGATGACACTTAATACGGGCCAGAGTGGTGTGGGCTTCTGTAGGACTGTTTGAGTTTTGAGAAGGCCGGGGTTTTGAGAGCTGGCCAAAATCAAAATCTATTGGCCATGGAGGCAGTCTCAACCCTGTCCAGGAGGTTTTCCAACTATCTTTAAATAGATATCTGCTTTATCACCGCAGCTTCATCACCGGGAAAAAAGGCTGATATGGTTAAATACATACTCTGCATTTCTGAAGGCGGGGTGCCGCTCATCAAACTAGAATTCCACCCGATGAACATTTCATCGAGTAAAGGCTTCCAGATTGCCCTAAAGCTTCTTGGGGATGCATATATTTGCAGGTAGATGTAATGAGTGTCAGAAACAAACAAACAAATCCTTCCACACAGCTTCCGTTGTCAAAACAATGACTGCGAGACTCCTCTCTCTATTTACAGGAAACAAATGGTTCCTTCCTCCTCCCTCCCTGTGGCAGAAAATAGACACAGCAGAGGAACACAGTAAAGTGCTGACTGCTCATCTTCAAATGTATTGTCCCATCCTCTATTTTTAACTTTTTTGGTGGCATTTTTATTATTTTTTTAAATGGCCTTCTGACCTATTGACCCCAGTCGCTCTAAATTTGGGAGAGAACACTAAATATGGCCTGGGAAATCTTTTGGGGGGATTTTATTCTCCCCAGGCCATCCTGAGAATCCTCCCAGAAAGCTGGGAGACGTTTAAGCTGGGAGTCAGCGCACTTTCTCATGAGAACGCGCCGCCGCCCTGTGTTTGGCGCACGGAGGGATGTTTACAGAGAGTGTGGGGTGGCGGTGGCGGGAGGGACCTGGGCATCGCTCAGAAAGGGCATCCTGAAGACCACCATGAACTTTCACCCGCCACCGAGCTGTGGTTCCAGCCCGCCTGCTCCACTTCGTTATTTTGGTTGGTGTGGTTACGGATCGATCTATCATGAGTTACAAAATAAGCACAGTCCTTTTACTCTCAGTTTGAGAGAAACAGGGTTTTTTTGTACGTAAGCTTTTTGTCGTCACTTTAGTTTAACTTTGTGTTTGTTAAAACGTTCTCTAATAAAATGTTTACTGAAGTGTTGTCAATGGTGTGATGTCATGGAAACGGTCTTGCAAAACTTTCTGTTTATGTGTGATTGTGAATAACAGGCCTAAGAAAAGGTCTGGGCAAGAGGAGTGCCTAAAAGCCCCCATTTCACTATCTCCTAGGGCACTCACTCTGGAGCAATGTGCTTGCCGGTAATGCGGGCTACGACAGGTCTTGGCCTGGCGATCTGATGTTTGGCAGCTGATCTCCGATACCCTCGCCAAAGGGGCCTTGAAAGCAACAAAAGCTAAATAAGGCCCGCATCCCCTTTTTTGTGCTTCACCTGGGCAACAGGTAATGTGTCCACCACGCTAGATTCTTCCCAGTTCCTCGCACTGGCTGTCGAAAAACTCACCTCACCAAGCTGAGCTCCTGAGCTGGCGGGCCGGGCTATTGAATCTTGCCTCTAAAAGACAGTCGGGCAGAGGAGGGGCCTCTCCCGACAGGCCGTGTGAACCAGGGAGAGGTTAGACCCAGGGCAGGTGAAACAAGAGCCCCGGCAACACTGCCAGTCTGGGGGAAGCGCTACCTTGAAGTAAGTGACCTCAGCTGGCGCTATAAACACAGGTCAATGGTAAAGACAGGGGGGAATCTGTCTTTTCCGGGGAGAGCGGGGGGAGTCGGGAGGGGGGCTGTGCGGTTTCTCCCTTTGCACGAAGGACAGAGTGCAAAGAAAGGAACATTGTAACTGGTGGCTTCTCCTCCTTTGATTTTGATCCTTTGAGATGGCATGTGTGTGATACACATTGAGGGCCTGGAGCACCGCTTAGCCCCCACTTCTGTGAGTAAGGAGGAGGAACTTGCATAGACTGCTATTAAATTGATCTTTACTGCCCTTTCATTGCCGTGGAAACTGACATGGAAAGTGTCAAAGCAATAAAATGAAATGACAAATCTAAACCATAACTGAGATATCAAAACTCATTGGGTACTTAGAGGGAATTTAAGTATTTCTATTAAATTACCTTATTAAATATGAAAAAAGGCCTGTTAATATATTCAAAAATTAATTACATTTTAATTATTTTTTTTAAGTATAAAAATAATTTTTGTTAAAGCAATGTAGGTCAATTTAAGCTAATGTAGGTGAATTCTTTTTGTTTGTCTGCCAGTTTTCATTTAGCCTCTTAGTAGGAGCTCATTGTCCGTTGCTGAACGAATGGCTGGGGCAATTCTTTTTCCGTTTATTGGAGGCATGAGGAGTCGTTTAACCCTGCGCCTTCCCTTTCAGCTGCACTGCAGGGCACAATGCCTCACAGCGCGCTCTCTCCACTTCCTCCTGATTCAGCCACCAGTGCTCTGCAGCCCTCCACAGCCAGCCACCGTGCGCTGCTGTGATGCAGGAGGGAGGACCTGCTTGGAGCGCTGCACGTTTTACACCAGTGTTGTGTGGCAGGGTCCAGTCCAAAGACTGCGGTGCCTTGAGCAGGACACTTATAATCGCTTTCACAAATATTCAGACACATTAAGTGTAAACGTCTGACTAACAATTTTAGGTTTGAGAGTAAAATTGCTTTTTAAATACGACAATAGTAGACCGACAATTGACATGCTATCTAAGATGCATCGTTAGAGTAGCTGTGAGTTACGCCCATGTCATCAAAAGTCTTGTTCTCTACTGAGCAAATGTTCTCAGATGTGAGGATTGTTGAAAAGTATTTGTTGTAGCTAGCCCCATTTGCAAACTTTAAAAAGATACAATTGTAGAAGACATAATGATTGCCCCATTAAAAAAATCATTGACACATGTGACAAGACAAATGAAAGGTTCTGATGACGCATGGACAAACGTTTCGATGCTCGACCTCCTGGTCCTTCATCTCGTCGGCTGCTTGTGGTAAGTGGGGGCCCATATCTGGGGCCAGGGGCCACAGCAGAAAGAGAGCTGAAAAACAGCATTGCCGTGCCCAGAGAACTGGCTCCCACGGCTCCCGGAGCCAACCACCCTTTTCCCAGTGCAGAGACCAGATTCCTCCTCTGCCCCATCCCCACTAAGGTCACAGAGGGAGCCCTTGCCTTAACTCTTCCTTTACAGCTAGCAGCGTCTGCCAGTTTGCTTCAGTCTGCTAGTGAGGCTGGTCAAACCCACAGCCCTGTTACATAATGCAGTGTCTGTCTTGGCTGCGTGTCTATGCTTGTTCTGTGGAAAGCCACAGCATTGGTCTTACAAAGGAGCAAGGTTGTGAGGTAACATTGGACAAAAACTTTAAGAAAAAAAGAAAATTCTAGCAGTAGTACTTTGCATCTAGAAGAGTGATACAACAAGAACTGAGGAACCGCCAGGTCACCAGCACTCAGCTAGGAGACTCGGAGACTCGGAGACACCACAGGGTGGTGCCAGTGCTGGAAGCCCGCGGCCCGAAAGCTAACTTCTCGCTATCTCATTTGAAAGGCAGCCATCGGAAGGGAAGAGGGGATCAGAGTCCGAACCCCCTGCGCCGAAAACCTGAATGGGTATTCAAGTGGAATTAGGGCCCGAGAAACAACTTTCATCCCTGAATTGTTGCTGGGTTCCATCTGCCGGCATGATACTCTTATTTTTTCAGAGCAGAACAGACGTAACACTACGGTTTATGGATTGTTGATTTAAAGTCAAGCAAGAGGAAGTCCCAACACCCATAACCACCAGCCCACTTGACCCACTCCCGTCTCCACCGCTCCAGAATATTGTACTGAACATCATCAGCATCTTATTGCACGTTAACCCCTAAACTACAGTACTTTTGTACGCTCTGGATGACCAAAATGTAAATGTGACTGTAGCATGTAAGAACAGCCAAAGACATTGTCAGGGAAGGGTTCATGACTTTTAATGGGAATTTTACACAAACTTAAATGTTACAATAACAAACTACAAAATAAACACATAAACAACAAAAAAAACCTCCCTTTCGGGGAGATAGAAATAGGTAAACCGTGAACTTGCTAACAGAAACCAGCCTTATCGGTTTTCAACTTCTCTCTTTCCTCAGTTCTTTCTTTCATCTTCTTTTAAAGGGCCTGGGATTGTCGGCACCTGAGTGTGATAACCATTAGTGAAACCACAACGAGATCCAAATAGAGGGCGTGGCCCAGCCTCTCAGTGTTCCAGTCCTTCAATCTTCTCCCGACTTGAGGGCGTAGCTGCCAGCTGCATGCCACAGTAACGCAAAAATGTCACAGCAGGTCGTAGGATATTAGTTGTACAAATGAAAATATTGAAGATATATATGAAATATATCTTCATTACAGTACAGATTGCGGATATGTTCTTGTGGTTTATCAAGACAATGTGACAAAAAGAGGGAGAGATTGTGAAACAGTACTTATGGTTCTATTGTGAGAAATCCGCACCGAAATCCATCATTGTTATTGCACTGCCCATGAAATCTCAGTATTGATAAAGCAACACAGTAATAAAAACTGCCATGACCCTAATTAGGAATATGGCCTAAATCTACCTAATGATGACCAACTGATTGGACGGTCGAGATCAATTGTCATGTACATGTCAGTCAGTCAGGGCAAACAGATTTTTGTCTCTAAACTCTAAACTGTTGGTTTCACCGTGTTTTAATAAATGCACCAATAACATATTATCTCAAATCCTGTGCAGGCTAATTAAAAAGCTTTAAATAATATCAGAGAAAAGAAATAACCTTCAGGATTGACCTTTTTAAAGTGTTTCTGGTGTCTACGTGCCTTAGCTGTTCCTCCAGTTAGGTCAATTAACAACAATCGCAACTTATCTTAATTGAGAAAAAGAGCTTTTAATTTAGCTGCACTATACATGTTATCATTGCGCCGCCAATGGGTGTAACCACCTTTATTTTCATTAAATCAGAGATTACAGGAAGGGGGAAAAAATACCGTTACATAACTTCACATTTACATATTAAATATGGGCACATTAAAGAGAGGTGGTGCCACTGACAGCTACAAGAGACATCATGATAAACATTACAAACGTTTGACTTTGAATTCTTTTAAAATGTTTTCATGCATTTGTGCATTGTTAGATTTTTGGCAGGGCAGAGATTAAATATTGTACAAAACATTCACTCCACTTCTACATTCATAATATCAGCCAACACATAACTTTATGAGAATGCCGTTCTCGTAATCCCTTCTGATCCCTGATCCTACATCTGTAGTTACAATACACAATCTATACGACTCATGTTATTCTCGATCTGTTTCTCTTCAAAGCAAGCAGGTTTTGAAAGGCATGCATCAGAAACACGTTCACAACTTGAAAAGATGTCCTGTTGCTGAATGTCACGCAGTTCCTTTGGTTGGGCTGCTTTCAGTAATTCTGAGGCAAAGCAGTTTTGTAATGTATGTGACTGCAAGCACGAAAGTTCCTGAATCTTTTTACCAGCTTTGACTTCGGGGGGTCAAAGGTCACTTTATTTAAACATTTAAGACTTGCTCCATACGTTTTTAATTTACTAATTATAAAAAAGCTGCAGAGGGAATAGGAATTAGAATTTACTTAAAACATATAAATAAAAATAAACAGAGTGAAAAGATGACCAACGCAAGTTTCATCAGAAAGCATGCATTGAACGAAAAACCATCTAAAAAAAAAATACACACACTCAAACACGGAGGAAATATAAGCATGGTATATCCTGTTCACTGCGTACATCTTGGGCTGGAGCCAGCCGGAGTTGAAAGCAATGGGAAACGGCCCATGCTCCCCGGCTGCCCTCTCCGTCGCCGCGCATTGGCCCTGTCACAGCACTGAAAAGGACGAACGGGGCTATATTTAGCCGCCGTGCTGCTCTAGACGGAGAGAGGGCAGTCACTTAATAAATAAGGAGCTCAGAGCCTGAGAATGACTGGGAGGCCTACCAAGGAAAACAGCCCCAGAGTCAACACGGAGCGGCCTGTGAAAACAAACAGAGCTGATGAGAACGTCGCTGCGCCTGAAAGGCTCATTAGTGGCCAGATGCAGCCCCTGCTCTCTGCTCTCAGTGCGGCTTCCTCGCTGCGCTACCCGCGGCAGGGCTTCCCGCCCCCCCCCCCCAAAGCCATCCTCCTGGTTTCCGACAGCGGTTCCCTTTTTTTTATATTGGCACGCTGTTTATTTTTTTATTTTCTGCTGCCCTCATGCTTGATGAATGATTGCACTAAATCACTGACGTGTAAGTCGGGCACACGGTTTTCCACCGGCGCACAAAAGGACGGGTTTCCTACGGCGGCGGTACCTCCCTCTCACTTAATTCACCCTGTACCATTTTTAATTGTGTTCATTTGACAAGTTCTTGTTTTACTGGTCTTTTTCTTCACTTTCGAGTGCCCTGAAATTTGGTTGTGGCTTTAAAATGTTTGAGGGTGTAAGAGGAATGTGTATTTTGATTCTCAAAAGTTATTTTGGAGACTTCAGTTGTTTTCTATTGATTTTTACAGACATGACTACCATTATGAACACATCGCAAGAAATAGCAAGGCCCGTTTCTGATGTGAAACGTTTATTCCTCCGATTCTGTTGTTCCCTTTCAAGATATCGTTGTGAATTCAGGGGTGTCAGGGCACAGTGTCTCTCCCTTTGTTAAAGGTTCTGTCGTTTCTTTAAACATTGCTACATTTTTAAATAGAGAATGATGCCACGATACAAATCCAAACAGAGGGACTTGTTTGCCTGACAAAACTACTGGAAATGTCAAACACTTTTTCACTTGTCATAATGCTTTTGAATATTGCTTTATTTGCTATGGTCTCACATTAATAGGCAGTTTTCATTTAATTGCAAACACTAATCTACAGAACAATGCTCTTTTTTAACAGTTTCACTCATAGTAAAAAAAAACAAATCCCTGGTTTTTAATTTGGAACAATGAGCAAAACTAATAAAAATACTCTAGAAATATTAAGCAAAAAGTGAAATATTTTCTCTCTGTTTGAAAACTCTCACCCATTCAAAAAACCCAATCAAACCATTACTCTACATTTCTAATTTCCCTCTGTAACCCCAGCAGAAAATTCCCCTGATCACTTTTGCTCAATCTAATTTTTTATTTTTTTTGTCATGGCAATGTGGGAACTGCACTAACATAGCACAGTTTCCAGATCTTGATAGCACGAGGAGAGGGTGGAGGGGTCGCTTCATATCAGCAAAGGGGATCGCTCCGTACAACAGCAGGAAGTGCCCGGAACGTGGACCCTCGGAGGCCATTGTGTAGTGCTCTGTTGCGGACAGCAGAGCACAATGCTTGTGCTGTGGAACAAAAAGTCTGTAACAATCTGAGTGAGATTTTTCTTCTTTAAAAAAACGTACAGATGAAAAGTGACACAGTGGAGGAGCCGGGCATTATTGTCCGGTGTAATGAGTTGATGACCAGGCAGAGGTGGCCCTCTTTAGCATGGGTTACAATTACCATCTTACTTTACAGGCCTTCAGGCTCTTTGAGCCTTGAACCATGCCCAATACCCAAGCGTATAACAGATATATTGTAGGACACGACAATAATTACCCAGGACTGACTTATTCCTGTTAGCATTTACATTTAAGTGGGTGAAAACGTTACACATTTTAACGCTTGATACAAGTCAGTATTGATTTAGGATAATGGGAACAGGGGGATGCAGTGTTTTGCTGCAAACAGTTGTTCTTTCAAACACGACTGAATGATAGGGCAGTGATATATCATTTATGCTATGTAAGACCCTATGGGTCTGCTAGCCATGTAAACCATAATCATAATCCTGTTTTTTAACAATTTTTTAAAAATAGAAACAAGTGATGGTGATGACCCAGAGGGTTTGTTTTTCGACAAAGTACTTGCATGTTTAGGCTACACAAAGTCACATCTAGAACTGTGTTACAAGGTTTTACCTTTCTGGCACCCAATTCACTGTCATGTGACATGTCTAAGAAGGCACTTGCGGAGAGGAAGGGTTTGGCTGCGACACTGCCATCATCAGTTCCAGGAGCCGACTCTCAAAAATAGCTCCTCTGTTTTCGCCGTTCGAGCCAGCCGTGGGAGAGTCTCCTAAAATCTAACGAGAGAACAGAACTGATATGGGAGGGAAGTTGCTCAAGATAGCGAGCCACTGAATCAGTTAGTTAATTGGAATTGGCCATAATTCACCAACAGATTAGAGCTACATGACAGATGCCGAGAGATGTTACAGTAGCAGGGGGCTGGAAAATGTCTCCAGCAGTAATTAAATAATTAGAATATGAGTGGTGAAAATTGTCTTAGGCGCATTTGTATTTCCCTTTCTTGATATGCAGATTTTACTTGGACGGACAAAAAATGTGTGCTTTAAAACATACCTTCAAAAAATATTATGAACCCTTAAAGTTAGTCTCTCCAATTCCTTCCAATTGTTTGGTGTGAGCCTTTTTCATATTTTAGTTTTTCCCGCAGGCGACCTTGATGAAAGCAGAAATGGACCTTTTACCCTTAATGTCTCAGGGGCTGGCTGGTCCCCTGGGTCAGAAATGCCAGTGATTGTTAAATTTGCATTGGTGCAGTCTATTTTCTATTCCCTGACTGCAGAGAAGCAGGCTTTGTCTGTTTCTCCGGGAGTCCAGCTGTTGTTCCTGCTGCCGCTGATCTACAGGTTTGCTGGGTTGAGGGGTGTGTTGTTTGGGGGGGGGGGTTGTCACCTGATCTGCACCTCAGGGGCAACCCCTGTGGGCAGCCGTTCCGCCACGCCGAGCAGGGGGGAAGGCGGGGTGTCGAATGCGAGTGACAGGCGTGGGCCCCTGCCACAAAAAGGCCTCTGTAGTCACGCAGTAGTAGAGTGAGTCAGCGAGGGGCTCCCCCTGTGCCCCTGGCCGGGTAGCCATGAGAACGGCCCTGAGAGAGAGGAGCTGAGCTGGAGGCTGGCCAAAGCTGGCCACCCTTCTCACAGGACCCCCGCCTGGCACACTTAACCCTCAAACAGCCCTTCAGTGCCACCTCACTCTCAGCTCTCTCTGTCCTCTCTGTCTATCTCACATACTGCTCTCTCTGGGCACTGTATTGTAACAGTAATGGTGATAGTTTGGGCCGTTTAGACCAAATACCCCTGCAAACCATTGTCTTTAATGCTGAGCTGGTGACGAAGTGGCGCCGTCCTCCATTGCCGCCAGTCGGCACACGGCGCGCAGATGTCGGGCACGCGCATCAAAGCTGCGGTGTTTTGCGGCGGTTTTTGGAGTTGAAAAATGTTCTACTTTCACTTCTCTGTGACATGAAGTCACAGAGACTGTGAGAGACAGTGGAGTTTTCAACAAAAGTTGAGAAAATTTTGGTTAAACTAATAACTGCTGGCTAAAACCTTCCGAATGCGTAATATAATACATCTGTAGCCGTTTATGGGGGTCTTAAAGAAATAGAAAAACTGCGGCTTGGAAGTAAGCGAGACTAGACTTTCTGATCATTTTTGAGCAAAAATAAGATTATATTAATTACCTTTTGCTGGCGATTGCTATAACAAGCCAAATATGATGTTGGTCATGTACGATAAAAGGTAACTGGTCGCGAGTTCGCATCTATAGGTGAACAATTCATGTTTTGTAGAGCCTTTAAACCGAAACTAAAAGAATTCTAGTTCTAGTTGTCGTATATATATATATATATAGTTGTCATGTTATTTTTGATCCTCTAGTCTGATAATAAAAAAGAAAAATGAATTGCAACTTATATATATATATATTTGAGTGTTTTTGTGTGTTTTGTTCAAAGCTGTCTAGTGCGTTATAGAGAGATAGAAAAGTAAACTAGCCTAAAGGGGGTAGCTTTAAAATGATCTTACTAGCAACGTGTATATTTAACGTATTTTTTAATAGTTTTAATTTGTACGTGGAAATTCAACACGTTATCTTAAAGGTTAAAAGGTTTTCTGAAAGAGAATGTTGCAATTCACAGATATATCAAAGCAGTTCAATTCTGCTTGATGAATAACGAGTACATTTTCTATAGTTAATTCCCCAATAAAGCAAAAACCTTGAACACAAGTGCACAACCAGTTTCTTCGATAGCAGGTTGCTTAATGAACGTTGTTCACAGAGTGGAAACGCGCCCACGTCAGTTATCTTCTCTGACTGGAGCCGACGTCTCCGCGTTCGGTTTGAACAGTCCAGCGCTTCAAAAGGTATATTTTATTAAATTTTTTACTTAGGTACCAATAATGAGAACAACAATTTATATACTAATATAATTAACAGAATTCGTCATAGAAAAAAACTATGGAGGAGAAAAAAAACTATGTTTATCTTTAGTCATTCATGTTTTTAATGGAATTCCATGTTGAGAAGCATTAGTTTTAGACAGTGCATCAGTTGTGGCAGAGATGGAGACTGACATGATGGGGTGGGGATGGGGACAGACATGATGGGGTGGGGATGGGGACAGACATGATGGGCTGGAGATGGAGACTGACATGATGGGGTGGAGATGGAGACTGACATGATGGGGTGGGGATGGGGACAGACATGATGGGGTGGAGATGGAGACAGACATGATGGGGTGGGGATGGGGACAGACATGATGGGGTGGAGATGGAGACAGACATGATGGGCTGGAGATGGGGACAGACATGATGGGGTGGAGATGGAGACTGACATGATGGGGTGGGGATGGGGACAGACATGATGGGCTGGAGATGGGGACAGAATCTACGTCACAGCGTCTTTCACACCCTGCACTCTGAATCCCTAGAATTCTGACTCTTTCTTCTGCTGTTCTCCAGATCTCCATCTCCTCCAGAGATTAGCAGAATGTACAGACAGAGAGAAATGGCCAGCAGAAATGGAAATGGTAATCCAGGCCTGTTCTGACATGGGAGTGGCGGTTCGTGCAAGCCCTGGAGTCTTCAGGTCACAGGCCTTCCTGCTCTCACAGGAGTAAGAAAAGGGGTTACAAACATGTTAGCTAAAATCACCAAAATGCAAAAATTACAATCATGTTTGTGTGACTTTCTAGATTCATGACATTTACTTTTTATCACTTTAAATATGCAAGTAACCTATTATCCTGAGGATCAATGTGCTGTTCAAGCTATTCATAACTTGTTTGATTTGGGCACGCATGAGGCCAGTAGCGAATCCGGTTTTCTGAACCCGAAACATTTCCCCGGTGTAAGCTGGACTGAATACGAAAGCCAACACACAGTCACTCTTACACTTAGGGATTGGGAACAGGACAGACTGATTACGGTTCTGTCAGTGAGAAAGCTCCTCTTGAAAGGAGGGTCATTCCAGGGTTCTTCAAAGTTGTGTGTTGATTTCTCCACCGCCATTAGCATGCAAGAGTCACAAAACATGCTATCTCCTACACAGTTTCCCAGCCGCCTTTTCTGCGTTGTTTTGCATTTGCCATAAATATAAGTTGAGTTGAACCGGCCTCCCACCAACCTTCCTGTTGGTTTGGGTAAATGAATGCCCCTCTTTCACTGGGGCCACATACAATTATCCTCCCCCTGCTCTCTCCGAATGCAATCTCACCAAGCCACAAGATTACTCAATGTTTTCATTGTCAGGAGAGGAGCTGCTGAGCTAGTGTTCAGCCCAGAGATAGAAAGACTGGGGACAGTGAGTGCGTGCGTGCGTGCGTGCATGACTGGTCTGTGTGTGCATGCGTGTGTGTGCTGATCATGCCCGGGTGTCTATATTTCTTTAAGTCTTTAAAGAGCATTTAACACACTTCCAGGAAAACTGATAAGGGTGAGACTTGGGTGAGGAGAACTGTGACCTACAGAATTTGTGATTCATTGCATCATACCCCACCCAAATTCAGAGCAGCGTCCAAGATTCTTTCATCTGTCACTAACCTGCAGAGGAAAGGACCAGCCTCTGGTCTCTGGTAGCAGATAAGGTAAAACGAGAAGTGCAGCCAGCATTGATCAATCTCAGCGCTCTCACATTCTTCAACAACGCAGCCAGCCAACAGCCAACTTCAGCTTCCAAGGCTGCCGCTCCTGTTGACGCAGGGAAGCGGCAAGTCACGTTGCTAGGCTTTTGTGCTGTCAAAGCGCCATGACGTGTTGCCGTCTCATAATGTGAGCCATGGCTGGATGCTAGTGTGCGGGGGTGCTTGTCCTTGTAGACTCAACATTGAATTTCTTGTGGAACAAATAAAAAACAATGGATTGTCCAAATGTACGTTTGTGAAAGGGTGAAACCGCACAGGATCTGACCCTGCCAGTCTGTTCGTGCTTTGACGTGGGAAAATGATCTGGAGAATTCTTATGTCCGGGCAGAATCCCACAGACCCGTGGCCAAGACGGTAATTAAATTAAAAACTGCTGAAACTCTGTGTCCCCATCAGAGATCTGGCATTGTACGTGCTGATGAGAGTAAACGTTGTTCGCCCCTTCTCATTATTTTTTTCGGGGGGAATTTTTAGATGAGAATGAGAAGGGTGGAGTGAGGGCAAAACGCATCCTCTCTAAGCAACTTGACAGCGGGAACAGCGCATGCTGGATTTATCTCGTCGCCTGACGCCTGACATGTTTCCTGCTGCTGTCACTCAGTCTCGTATTAGTCAGCCGGCCTCTCAATGGAGACAGGCCTGTTTAGGCATTCGATGCAAATTCAAAGCAGTTTGTTAAAACTGTTCACAACAATATAGAATGTTATCACTGGGGTGGGCGCTTAGAGTGTCCCAGACAATGCAGTGTTTGTGTACAAAAGTGTTGATCATCACAAATTTTACAGCCTTCAGGTGGGGTATGGGGTGATGTGAAAGGCCACAAAGCATGCTGATGGCTACTGTACAGGTCAGGTCTACAAGCGTCTCTGCAGACTAATACGCGTTTGATCTGTTTGGGTGTAAAGCTGTGGACAGCGGGTTGGAGGGGGGACGGCAGTCTGCACGGGAGATGCTCATGTGGGCCTGGACCAGTTCAAAGGAGAGGCATCGGGCGGGTAGCAGCTCCGCACCGATGACATCCGGTCTGCAGGTATTTAGTCTCGCCCACCTGGGGCAGCGACTCTTGTCCTGCCAAGAGCTGACATCCCAAAGTGTGCTCCCTGTCTGTGCCTTTCAAGGCTGACTCACTTTTTCTCAGCCCGGCACGCGGCTCGCCAAACCGCAATCAGATCCAAAAGCGGAATGCAGTATGTGAGCCCACTAGAGGGTGAATGCAGTGTTTAAATAAATTGCTCAGACATCAGGTTTCATCCCTACCAGATCACTGAACAGAGCTTCAGCCTGCAGAAGTGTATGTCGAGCCAGAGCAAGTTAACACAGTGACTTTAAAACCTCTTAAGCTCTCAGCTTCATCCATGTCAGAACGCTAAGTGTAGTCCTCAGCGGATTTAGATGTTTTTTTATCTGAACTTGATAAGCTTGTATAGATCTGGATAGAAACATTTAACTGAACAGGGCCAGTTCTGGTCCACCGACAAAACAAAGACTATTTCAGTCTACTCTGGTTTAAAAGTGCACTGAAACCAACAATCTTGCTTTTTTTCAGCTTGTGTCACTGAAGTCTCGTAAGTCTTACATGTGAACTTCTTCCTCTCCCCACACGCCGTAAATTGTGTCCTTTATTGTTGTCCCCCATTTGGCTGTGACATTGAAAGGATTTCTTTTTGTGAAAAAGTCTGGCAAAGGGTTAAGGCGAAACCGCAAACAAAGTGACTTCCATTCTTTTAGTCGTTGTAACCGGCCGGACCATTAAGCTTCCGGTGCATAGCAACAAGCTGACGAACTTCTCGTTTTATACAAGGCCGCTGACGGAGAGGGAGGCGAAGTGATCAACGCGTAATTACAATCACCGCTATCTTCAGCATCTGCTGCCGCTCGCCTTAATTGTGTTGTGTTGTGAGTGGCGCCTTGCGAAGCACGGCAACGCGCGGCCGCAGCATCACTATGGAGACAGGGCCTTGGACACAGGGTCGCCCCTGTGTCCTGTTTTCCAGCGGTGGAAGTTCAAAGCGTGGAATGCGTGGCCAACAAATAAACGAAGAAACTGAAAACATGATCATTCTGACACAGTTGTTCGGCATAAAAATGACAGATTATTTAACGTGAAGATCAAGCTGGGATTTTAGGTCAAACAGCCTTAAGTGGTATTGCCATCTGCATTGACTTGTACACTCCCAGACTGCAGCAAAGTGATTTCTAACAGAATGGGTGTGCTGAGTAAATAAAAAAATTAAGAAAAACAAGCATATGTTATAAATTGTCAGTTTGTTTTTAATTAATGTCCCCAGACTCCACGCCTTTATTTAAATTGATGGAATAGACATCTGCAGCAAAGATTAATCCCTTTGTAATTTACATTTTAATTTAATGTGGTTCCTGTTATTCTGCAGAAGCTGATTTGTTTTATTGTTGTTGTTTTTTGTCTCCACTGCACATAGTGATTTAACAAATTTGGCATTATGAACAGCAGAGTGATAACGAGTCTTTTAAAAGCTATGTTAGGATGGCTCATAATCCATCCTAATCTCCCATAACATTTCTGCATTTTATTTTTTATTTTCCCCCTTCTTCATGTTACACAGGGAGTTAACTGTCTATTACAATATTCTCTACAAGTATTTTAAGCCATAGATGGCTAAATTGGGAACAAATAACTATAGAAAAAAGCAATTGAACAGGAGTGGGGTTTTGGGGTAAGTAGGGGCAAGGTTTTTCCGCCACTTATTTGCATAATCTATTTTCAAGGAAATACAGTTCAAATTCATGATGCTTTCGCTGGTGGTCCTATTGAGAGAAACCTGAGTCTGACACTCTTAGGAAAGCACAAAGACTAGTTTATCCAGGCAGTGGCATAAATTAAAGGGAAAACAATCGAAATGATCTAGTCTTAAATAGCAGCCAGGAATACGCTCTGGTCACGTTCCGCGCTTTTTTTTGTCCCGCCGACTTTCCCAGAACCTTAACCCCCCAGTCCATGAAAACTGTACCAGGAATTAAACATCAGCTGATCCAGGGACACTCCGAGCCCCGGAGGTCTTTCCCACACCCTTGTCACTCCTGGGGAATGTGCTAAACCTCGGATTCCGCACCCCGTGCCCCATCCGATACCATCTCTGGAACGTGTGGGGTTCAGCGATTACAATAAGCGCTTCCAACAAAGGTTGCACTATTAAACGGGGTGGGGGGGTGGGGCTGAGCATACCGGTTCACTTTGCATAATTGTGAGCTGTGCTGATTGTGTTAGAAAATGAACCATCCTTTCTCAGTCTTCAAGTAGGCCGAAGTTTTGTGTACGCCTGAAACGTAGGGATGTGGCCCGAGAACCGTGATTATCAGCCCTTTCTTCGTTTAAAAAGGACGAAATTACACCATTCTGTCACACACTATCTCCAGCCTTTCATCAACTAGGGTTTACAAGCCGTAGGTTTGTATGGAGATGGTGGACGTTTGACCAAATGCTTCATTGCTATGGTAATGTCGAATGAATAATTCTGATTTCATTATGAGGACAAATAAATCCCATCTGGACCATGCATTTCTATGGCTACTGTATAACACATTTTTGGGTCTTTCTACTTAAATTAAATAAATTTCTATTTAAAATAATTAGAATTCCTGAAAAATATAGATATCTTTTAAAAGTGTTTCTTTTATACATCTTATATTTTGGGGGGAAAATGAAAATATATATATACTGTATATATATATACACACACACACACAATATGGTTGTTTTCCTGAAAGTCAAACTTTGTTGTGTTACGGCTATTGAGTTTAAGTTTGTGTGTATCGGTTTAGAATATATGCGAATGTATCAAATTACCCAAAGCAGACCATTAGACTGTGTTCTGTTGGTGTGTCTGGATGGAAAGTCAAAACAAATTTGATATTTCATTTCCCCCGAATTGCCTATGTCTAATTATGGGGTTATTTCACGTCCACGTCTTTTGGAAGGGTGGCTGCAGCCATACCTTCGGGACTCGTGTGGTTGTTTGTCTCTCACCACTTTATGCCTTTATAAATAGATCAGAACAATAGCTTGCAGAAGACATTGTCTATTTTGCAGACCGCGTAAGTGTCACAAGCCAGAAAGCTAGAATGACAATGATGTTTGCCAGAGAAGAACGAAAATGCGTCTGCCACTAGAAACGACAAACTCAGCAGAAAGTAAGAAATTATTCTGGAACTAGAGTTTAAAAGTTTTAAAAGAGTAGAAGCAACTTTTACGACCAACCAGGGTGTGTCGCTGTGAACGGTTTTCCGTTGGCTCCACAGGTGACATCTCTTCACCTGAGGGCATTGTTTGTGTTCTGACAGCTGAGGGGGTGGTGTGGAAATCGAGCTCAAGCCCGCCCCTGACGCCCACATCCCGGAAAGCGCATAACACTCAAAAATCATCCCTAAAAAAGGGAAAACTAAAATTACAGGGAAGACACTATGGAAAGGGATTTGTTTGCATTTACTAAAAGTGAAATGAATAGTGGTTAGTGGTAACTTAAAAAAGGTAATGAATAGTGGATTTATGCAGAACAATAATAGATGGGGGTTTTTTTTTCACAATTCTTTTGAACTTTTTCCTCGTTTTGCACACCCATGTCACACGCCCTTCTTTAACCTCAATTGTTTGGTTCCATGAACGAAACAAAAAGTAATTTTTGAAATGCGTAAAATAACTAACAGCCAGCAGCGTCCTTAGGATGCCACATCAGAACCAAACGTTTCCGAAGAACATCTAGTCAGGGTCTGCATCTCTTTATTTAATTGTAGCCTCTTTTGTGAACTCATCTCTTTCCATCTCATTAAAACAAAATGTCCTGACAATTTGCCAGTGTTATAATTTTTTTTTTCTCTCTAAATTCTTGGCTCTTTAGAAATAGCAAAAATGTCCAGGACCTTGTCCAACAGACATTTAAATAAGCCTTGGATGAGTAAAGAATATAAGAAACTCTGAATTAAATTATCCAAATTCACCTTCATTTTCAACAACAATTGTCATTGTTTGGACACATATTTGTATGTGTTTGTTTGGTCATCATTACACAAAAACAGAACCAGACTCTAGCTAAATACCATAGCATGTAACATAATAAGAACGGTAATTAATGCATTAAAAACTAAAATGCTTGCCGAGGACTCTGCCTTCAATAAACAACACTCCCAGCCTACTGCTAACACGCAACGTCGTCCATTTTATGGACCTGAAGTTAGCTGAACTTCTACAAATGGAGAAAATCTGGCATGGCATGTTCTCGTGAACATGAACAAACATCTAAAACAAATTAAAAAGTAACAAAAAAAACTGAAAACGAAGAGTGTCATCCATTGTTGACACGTACAGCAACGCAAAGCTGAATTTAACTTCACGTTTCTCCATTAGCGTTGTCAGGATGTGGGTCAGATATAGCCTGATGTAAAGAGCTGAGCCCAGGAACTACGACCTGCTCAGGAGCGCTGAAGCCACTCAACAGACAGATAAAAAGAAAAGAAAGTACGTCCAAGTGGAGACAAAGAGAAAGAGAAATGTATTTTAAGATAATGAAAAAAATATTTTACATTTAAAAACACACAGAGTAAAATTTCCTGGAGCTGCCGTTCATAGGCTTATAGACACTTAATCAATTCTCAGGACTTAGACGAATGAAGGAACATTGAATGAGACGAATATCTTTGTACATCTTCTTCTACTGTGAGTGAAGGCTTTGATATCATTTTGCTTTTTATAATGATATTAATATTATTAGCTTTGTACATACTTTGTATGTCATATTTCAGTCATTTAAAAGCTTTATACACATGTATAACATATGAAGTCTCAAAGCGAAAAACACTTGTGAATAATGGCAGTGAATAATCATTTACAATGACTGCAAAGAAGACAATTATAGATGTGTCGGATGATGTACGCAAATCATAATGATAATCAAGTGTTTACCTTAAACAACAGAGTTAAAGAGAGAGAGGGAGGGGGAAATAGAGCCGTGGGTCCCACCCTCTCAACAGACAAGCCTACTCAGGTGTGGGCAGACAGGAAAACACCAGCAGGCCATCTGAGTTCAGTGTGTGAACATTTAACCTTTCAGCCTCTTGGGTTGTGGTGCTGCGCTCGCTGCAGTCATGCCTGGACAGTTTGCTTGTGACTTATTCTCCAGCTCTCCATCCGCACGCACTAGTGATTTCCTCTCCCGAGAACCGTGAAGCCTCAGATTTTAACACAGGGATGGCAGAGTCTTAAGCTTTGCAGAATAAGGTGACTGGTGAGGGATTTACCACAGCCCTCACCCTGACAATCAGACTCAGTCCACTGCACAGATTTATAATGCTCCGGGCATGATAGATCTCTGGTAGAATCCCACTGTAGACTTAAAAAGTCTGAATGCTTTCGAATAGTTTAAAATAAATGTACCTACCATTAAACCTGTTGCAGAGACTTGTTATGTTTAAGACTCAAACGGCTAATTCTGCCTCATTTGTTCAACATGCTATGCCTCATCGGCTAATTGGACAAGCGCTGAGCCAATGAGAAAACATAGCTCCCTAACATTCTTTGTGCCTTCTTAAGAAAAACTGTTTTCCTCACTTTGAAATGGCTTAGTGACCCAGTTCTTCTTATTCCTGAGGTGAGGATAGCTGGTTTTTACCAGGTGTCTGTGATAACCTATATTCCTGACCACCGCAGCAGGGGGTAAATGAGAGCCCTGAGGATTATTGACTTATTGACGTTACTTTAAAATAAACGTGTAAGGGATTTAGTTATGGTTAATATTTAGGTTAAATTAACTGAGCAAGTTATTATTGGTTTGTATCTTAGAAAGAGCATTTAACACACAACTGCAGGATAGTTATGTAATAATAATTATTATAATATCTAGGATGGCACAACATAGTTTGTCATTTAATGGTTGCTTCATTTTTTTGGTGTTGGGAGGGAGCCTCCTAATAGGCCTTGACACATAGATGTTTTTTGGGGGGTTTTTTGTCGTAGTGGGTCTCTTGGGGGAAAGGCTGCCGCAGAAACCCAAATAATGCAGTGTGTCTGTAATCAATGGCGTCCTTGTCAGTGATCAATCACGGCGCGATGGACGGTGTCTCCGCACGTTTCCCCCTCGCCCCCTCCTACCCAAATCTGTCTTTCTCACTGGCTCCCAGCGACTGGCTCCGGCACATCTCATTAAGGAGTTATGTGCAACACAAACAAACCAGCGCTCCCTGAGTGTTTATCTCGTGGCACAGAGCGCAGTGTGCCCGCAGATCAAAGACTGTGGGAACAGACGCCGCTCGGCACAGCAGCTGTGCTCGGATCCTGTCCACGCCCTTCCTGTTTGCCACGGTCTACCTCGGGGCTATTATTTTCTCAACATCCCCATGATAACCCGACCCACCACCCCCACCCCTTCACTGCCGCTGCCGCCCCAACCACGGCCACTGCTGCCACCTCCCCAGTCCCTGCACGCCCCCACGGCTCTAAACCACGGGCCATCTCTGGAGACCGCAGCACTGTAGCACGTCTCGAGTCCGCTTGAGACTCAAGATTAACTGCTCGTGCTTCTTGGTCTTCAGTATGCAAGCCTATTGAATGTGTCGACATCCCAGAAGCAAAAAACGTTTGAGTGAATTAATTAAAAGTTGTTTTCAATATTCAATCTAGTGGCCGCATAACAATCAAACCCCAAACTAGACACCACAGTAATGCTGCATGTCTGTCTGAAATCTAAGAAGCAAACAGAAAAGACAGGGTTGGGCGACTCTTGCGCCCTGCGGAAATCAGAGCTCGGATGAGAGAGTGGTTGGCTGTTTTCTGAGAGAGCAGAAAAATAGCAACCGGTGGAACTAGACAAACCTGTCTCTGTCCAGCGAAAGGCTCCTGGCTGACCCCTGGGGCACCTTGTTTCCTGCGTCTGGCGGTGCACGGCAGGTTGTCCAGGACCGTAGGCCCTACAGTTGGCTCCTAGCATGACAGAGAGGCGGCCGGGAGCGTGAGTCGCCGACCCAGGTGTCTAACATCAAAGATTCTGATTCTGGGAGGAACAGCTGACCTCCAGTGCAATGGGCAAGTGAGAGCTGGGTGGGGGGGGGGGGAGGGGGACTTTCCCTCTGACTTCTGAAGGGGCCCAGTGGAAACACAGCCCATAGACTTCTAACCTTGTAGAAATTAATCAAAATTTTGTAATATTACATCAGGGAGATAAAGCTAGAAGCATCAGGTTTACTGAAGAATGAAGAATAGCTCACGATAATTCAAATGTATTAAAGGAGAAAGGGTTTGTGGGGATAAACGTGGGCTAGCGGGTTAAACGTCAGATCTCAGACAATGTGATTTTACGGGGCTACTTTTTTTACGCCGGTGCTCTGGGTTAAGAGGCCGGTGGCCTCTGATCCCCCGACATTACAGCCTTGACCAGCGACCCTCCGGTAAACACAGGCACCTGCTGCAGCACTGTGGCTAACACTGGATGGCTTTCAAACAGCAGCTATGATTTCCATCTCAAAGAGGCGAGAGTTGAAACGGCTCATTATCTGCGTTTGACTGTGTGCCATGACTTAGACATTTGCCTGTAACCTTTACTGGCATATCCGTCTGCCTTAGAGCCACGTTCTTAAATGAGGCCCATTTTTCAGGCCTGTCTGAAGTACCCCTGTGTTTATTTTCACCCCTGTCACAGAGCCAAAGATGAAACTTGTGACATGTTTGGAGAATAGATGACAAACAGGAACTCTGACTGCAGACTCAGAAGTGAGCAGTGCGGATGTGCACGCTGCAGCTTTTGAGCGCTCCACGTCAAACTCAGTGTCAGTCTTGATGCTTGGAGGGGTACAGCAATGCACACAAATGGGCTGACATTAGTGCAGGGTAACTTTCTGGTCTGTCCTCTGTGATTGCCTGTTTTTTAAAGTCCTTGGGTAGGTGTAACAGCAGTAGGTCTGAAGTCCTCCCCTGCCCGCCGATACAATTTCTGAGAGAAAGTATGTCTATCTTGTGGCTTTAGTTTATAGCGCAGCTCTGGTTTTTAATGCCTGGTTTTTTTATGTCCTGTATCACCCGCCTCTAGGAGGTTTTCCACCTCTATTTAACTAGCTATCGGCTTCAGTGCTATAAAAGGCCAAATAGGTTACATTAAGGCAATAATTAGTTGATCCAGGTGATCACGTGCTTAGCAGAAATGTAGACAGGGGTCCTCCAGGAACAGAGTTGAAAACCACTGTGGCAGAGCAATGGTGGCTGAGGATGAAGTATACAGGCAAGGCAAGCAGTCATACTGTCCTGGTTCAGAACCCTCCGTCTGACCCCACTCTACTTCCCTGTGAGCCTCTGGGACAGGGTCCAGCCTGGGCAGGCGAAAGCCACCAGGCTTTGTGTGCCAACACACTGTCACCACCAGTTATTTACTTGTTTCCCAGTGGTAGGAGGAAAGGCTGTGGAGCTAGAGGGAGGGACAGCGGACAGACAGTTAGCCTGGTCAGGCCTCCCGCGGCCTCATCTCTGATGTCTGTCACTGTCAGGTTCAGGAAACTCTGTGGCTACGAAGAGCGACCGCAGAAAACAGCCGTACTGTGTTGCAAGCAACGTCGCTCAAAGACACTCTTAACCATAGTATGTGCAGAGGGTGATACACCCCCAGTCGAGGGCCAATCTTATAGCCTCTTATCAGACTTCTGAGAAGATATTATAAAATAGTAGTGGGCCGCTAACATCCCTAATCTCTTGTGTCCATTCCGTCTTTACGTGGAGAGAAAACCACCAATCTGACTTTTTCATCCCACAGAATAGTTTTGCATTTCAATACTCTCTTGCTGTGTTCAAAACTTCTGATGATATTATACTTGGAGGAGCACTGAGTGCTGAAGAGATGGTTTGTGTCATCAATCACCCGTCACATCTCGTGATCTGCAGGATGTGATCCCTACACGGATGATTTTTGTAAAGTAGTTGTATTTTTTTTTTATGGCGAGCGATAAATCACCGGAGCGAGAGGAGAATCTGCCTGGGGGAGAAGCCGCAGGTGCCTGTAACCCATCGTGGACACCTCTCTGGGTGCGAACGCAGCCAGATTCCTCTGGGCCTTCGATGACAGGTATTTTCCAGGCCTGGACCTCTGCAGCCACAGCTGCCCCCTCCCGAGTCCTTCCCCCACCCTGAGTGCGTGGATAGCCGCGGGGACGTGTCAGCGGTGTGGGGGGTGCTGCCGAAAGCCGCCGTGGGCGCCCTGCGCTCCCGATAAGAGCTGACCCGACTGTTGTCACATTCTCCAGCAAGATTAGACCATTCCCGCTGCCTGGGAAGATTGCGCCGGCTTGAAGGATCCAATAGGAAAGCCCCAGGAGGTCAAGCATGTGTGGAAGCGCTCTTCAGCTCTTATCGGGGGTGGGGGGTGGGGGGGCTGAGAACGGACGTGCCGCGTCTTCACCCTAATGACGGGAAGGACAGTGCAAGCCTCCAAACAGACTCACAGATCCAGTGTCATTCCAAGACAGAGAGTCCATGAAACACATGCTTACACAGAGACACAGATCCAGTGTCATTCCAAGACCGGGAGTCCATTAAACACATGCTTACACAGAGACACAGATCCAGTGTCATTCCAAGACCGGGAGTCCATGAAACACAAGCTGTATGGCTTTCTCTTTGCTGCACTGACAAATAAAATGATTTGTATTTCAAAACACATTTGGATTGTCTATTATTCTGAATAACTGTAGTGTAGTGCAATATAATGAGTGTTGCAAAATAAGCAGAAGTGTTCAATGAAAATCCCAGATAAGTTGTTCTGGGTTTTATCAATTAAGACATTATAATGTTAACTTATATTAACTTAATTATAATATTTAACAGTATGTGATTTTTCATGGTGAATATTTATTGTGAGCATTGAGTTCTCATTCCTTCAACATCCTTCATGGTGGAAGAAAAAACTGCGATAGGCTAACACGGGACACAGCCTGTAACAATAACATTTGGCATTGTTTATCGCAGGGCAGTGGCTCTTGGTATCAATGTTGTGGCTCTACCGGGTTTTTACCCTGATAACGCCTGGTGTGGGACTCCTTCCTGGATTTCTCCACAGCCTTGTGGATCCAGCCCACGCCCTCGCACACTCAAGGAGAGCCACACAATCCCAGCTGCCAGAGGGGAGCGAGGACAGAGAGGGGATCCACGGGCCCTGACCACGTTCACCAAGCCTATTGCTTGGAGAATCATGGGAAATAGTGGCAGGACACCCATCGTAGTGTGACATATACCAAGCATCTAAACAGCTACCCATGCACTTTCAAAAGGCCCTTTTCTCAAGTGCAGGTGTGTTTTTGAAAGGCAGATTCTCCTGGAAGTGCATTGTTTCGGTGGTGAAATACAGTCCCATACTCACATATGTGAAATCTGCTTCCAGGCTGTAACTAGTCAACTGAACACATTTTTTTGTTTTTTTTTCTGAGAGGAGCCTACTGGCACATGAGGGTTTTACAAACACAACCACAACCACAAAGAGACAGAGAGCGTCCATCAGGTATCAGGTGGCATGACCGAGGTAATGGCTCTGAGATTGTTGTGTGATATCAGTCTGTAGGACACACTTCTCTCTAATCCAGGTTGGACTAGCACCGGAGATTCGTTAAAATCCAAAAATATTATTTTTACAGACACAATATGCAACACAATATGAACCTATGTGATAATATGTTTAGCCTTTATTCTGTTGCATAGAGTGGGCAAGCTTCTCCTACTGATTTTATTCTTCACAGGGCCCAATAGGCTATTTGATATTATACCATATATATTACAGTAAGAATGACCATGTGCATCACATCATCAAAATTAAATGAATTTCAGTGACCTTTTTTCTCATTTCCAGTCTACCATCCAGCACGCAAAGAGTTTATGCTCAACCCATTACTGTTTAATAAAGGTCACAATGGCCACAAAGCCTATTCTTCTCCCCAATCGTTCTGTGTTCATCAGAAATATCCTGACATCCAGACCTCTCCCACGGAAACCCCGAGCTGTTGCCAGGAGACGTCTTGGTTGAATTTACAAGAGCTACACAAGATACCCATCTTCTCATCGACTGTTTTTTTGTTTATCTGAGAATCAAAATTACAGCCAGTGTTAGACAGTGATGCCGCATGATCTGAGATGCTGATGACTCTTTAACCCCTCCTTAACCCCTACGGAGCCCTGGATGTCTCTTTTCTCATGTGAACTGCGGAGAACGGCAGAGAAACACGGCTGGTTTTGCTGGTCTTTACCAAATGAACGGACATATGGCTTTAGCAGACTCCCGCTCCTTCCTGCAGACAGGGGCACTGATTTCACAGGTCAACTTTACGTGTGGCTGATGACTTACTGAATCCTCTGCGGCTGATTGATTTAACATGCCCAGAGCTCCTCCAGACAGGAGCAAAGAGAACAAACGTGGAAGTTCAGTATCTCCACAGGGCGCCACGTTAACACACAGGCCTTTAAAAACACAATTTCATCCTATGAAAAATCGATGTGATTGTATATTAACTAGATATATTTCCATAATATTTTATTTGCTACTTTCGTCGATCAATTTGATGTCTAAATCCATTTAAATTTGCTATTGGAAAAAAAACATTAGAGTAAACATCTGAAGTTAACTCACTCAGGAATTTGTTTTATGGCTGAATGGACACAGCAGACACTGTTGAAGTATATGAATTCTTCCTTTTATCAACTCCTGGACCGAGTTACTTGGCTTTGAATTTTGTGCAGACAGGGAGATAAACTATTAAACAATTAAAACTGTTAAAATATTTCATAACGTTTCGTCATAATGTCATAAACATTGCCCTAATTAACATCTCATGTCCTCAAAAGCCTCAAAATTTGATTTTTTGGTTTTAAAGTTACCCCCTCAATCAAAAGGATGAGGAACCAGGGAAATTTTTAAAAGCATAATAAATTAATTTAAAAATTAAAATGTTGTATTATTTCTGATGTAAACTAATTTCACTTGAAAATACGCAAGTGAAAAACACTGGAAAAGGCTCTATGTGTCATGCCCTGGTTGCATTACAGCCATGCTAAAAGCAATAACACTTGCTCTCTCATGTCGGATTCGTATGCTTTGTATGGAGACCCACTGCTTCCTCTGGCAGACAGGAAGTGAAGTCCACCCGACAGTTTTAAATGAAGAGTACCTGCCTGTGCGTTTCCCTTCTCTTACCGTGGAATGTAAAAACAAAAAAAACACACGTTTGCTGTTTGTCCACTGTGTTTTATCGCCCCCTAAATAAAGAGATTTAACAGTCATCATGTAACTGGGTCACTGTTAAAGACCGCCAGGTTTATTCCGACCCAGATCTATAATTTCACAACAGGGTGAGTCAGCCACACACATCCAGTTCTGCCATTGGCATTTGGTAAGATTTGTGGTCTGTTGGATCACTGGACCTGCAAAGGGGGGTTTA
>JAOVYW010008364.1:0-10222 GCA_025775045.1 Hiodon tergisus
CTCGTGTAACTCATACAGGAGACTCGTGTAACTCATACAGGAGACTCGTGTAACTCATACTATCTCTGCTCCTCATTAGACAATGCTTGGATTATGTTTCTATTGTCTTCAGAAAATTCTAGACCCTAGGAAACTGTGAGCCCAAGACCAGAGAACATCAATAACAGCAAATTTATAGTGGCTTTCACTGAAAATTACTGAGAACGAAAAGAAAAAGAACATCCAGAGAGGTTTTACCGTATCCAGCAACGGACATCAGCTGGGACTCCAGTCCCATGGGTAGGCTGTCGCAGACCATGCAGATTGTCTGGATGAACTGCCGGCAGGATTTGGGACTGTAGCTCCTGAAGTAGTCCACCAACTGGGACGTGCGTTCCCTCCGGTCTTCCACGCAGTGCAGCCTTTCAAGTGTTGCGCTTGGCAGCAGACTAGAGACCTGCTGCAGGATGCTCTCCGTATGCTTATAGAGGACCTCCACCAGCTCTGGGGCTACCTGACCCAGTACAAAGACGACATCTGCCTCTTCCTCTACCTCCTTCATGGTGAGGCACCATCTGAGAATCAACATTTGGATTACTAGCAGCAGTCGGGACACAGCAGTATAGATGCAGGAACACTAATGTTTTTGTGTCATCGATTTTAATTTAATTTTTTCATGAAAACATTCTCAAAATCAAAATTTGATGCAAAGAGGATCCAACGAAATTACAGTATTCGAGAATGTGTGGATATTGCGCAAGAAAGACGGCCTTTTGCGACTTTTATTGTACTTGAATATTATATTATACATGTACATTAGTTATATTGGCGTAAATACAGCGTTTTCTTGGGAAACGGGAGTTGTACGTTTATGTCTTTCTTTAATCCAGTTATTTATTTATGTATTCGGTTACATACAACCTTACAACGATAGCGTCTTTACAATTTGTGTAATTACGTTTCGCCTCTTAAAACGACCGATTTGAACCGAACCAGGAACGGCAAACACGGCAAAATTTACCTGGACTAATGGGATCTTGCATAAACTTTAATAGGACAGGATTATATTGGTCTGATAAACAAAGTTGGTAATGAAAGTAAAGGCCTCCCTACGATACATAATTCCTACAGCAGTATTAAATACAATTTGCTGCCCGGTTCAGTAAAATAAAATAGACCATGCTGGCAAATTAAGAAATGAAACGGTTAGTGTAGGAGTGACTTCATCGCGAACTCAACTAATTCAAGTCTACGAAATATCTAATCAATTTAGATTTTGGTTATGAACTACAATGCGCTGAATGAAACACATTTTGTTACATCTTCCATGATTTCCAGAAAACAACTCGAGTCTATAAAACAAAAGCTTTATTTCCTGAGCATATCGACAACTGGAAAACGGCTGCTTCGTCTTTGTATAATTTGGAAGCGGCACGCTCCCAGTTCATGGGACAACACCCCTTATTCGAATTAAGGAACCAGTTATATTTACAAGCCGCATATTACGATATAAATTACATATTCATATATTGCAAATATATTAAAAACATAAAACCTTTACAAAACATAAAACCTTACCAGACAACGCCTCACATATTTCTGCGAATTTCGAAAGTGAAAGTTAGGCTATATTTTAATCGTGTCACACTGCGCATTAAAAACGTACCCTGACGCTTCTTTCGCAGCACAACAGAGACGGGATAAAATACACATGAAAGTAATTAAAATTGAAAAACCGTCTTACTTTTTTTTTTTTTTTACTTTGGATTGGTCATAGTCAGTCTATTTAATAACGTTTATTGTGTGTAAATGTGAGAGTTTCCCCACAACATCAATGATAATTCGATATTTTATCGTGCACTGCTTCGTAGTAAGGGTTACTTCACTTTTAACTGGAATTCATGAGGCACCTTAACGATAAAGAGAGGGCGAAATTCTGTACCCCCAATAAGATTGCTAAGACGACATTGGACGAATCAGTGTGTCAATAATTCAGTTTTGTTCTAGCAATGTTATATCTTCTTCTTCCCAATTGGACGTACATTGGACGTAATGTAATAAACCAAAACCACCACTAGAGGTAGACATGCGCTGGATAACAACGTATACTTTACTGTAGAGTTACGGTGAATTATTAGCAATAAAGCTGCCAATTAACGGTAAATGTACAGGCATTTACCAATACAATATTTACTGTAATGTCACAACAAACAAGTGAATGCTGGAACAATACAGTGGTCTCTTGTGTCATTCCTTAGAGTGTAAACTTTATACTTTATTGAAGTATATCTGCTATTACAGGTCAATTCGTGTTTGTGATCTGACGGGATAGGGTATGGGGAAACGGAGTATAAAGACGATTCGATTCTGGCTCCGTTTCCATCCACTAGGGGTGGAGAGCCGATACCCAAGAATTGTATTTTTGCATTTGTTATCGTATGGAGTGGATTTCCGCTCATGGACTATTTCAAATATTAACATTGATCGTCATAATTTCAAACGTTTCCTTCTCCTAGGAAATGTTGTGTGCGCCTCTGCGAAAGAAACAAACTGAATTGAGAATTGGAGTTTTTGTACTCCAGCATACGGACCAGAGAACCACCCCTTTTGTTTGTGAGTAGAATACAACTCTGAGAGTTAATTTTCGGATTCCTTTACTGGGGCGCAGCAATGTTACATTGTTTACTTATTTATATGTTGTGTAAGTTAAGCATGTTTGTTGATGCTATATGCTGCATTATTATATTATACCTGCTCGCAGTCAATTTGTCAATTTGCCATGACAGTTAGGCATATTTTTATCTTTAGACTGTCAAGAGCCCTTAAGGGGTAGCAGCTAACCCCAGATGAATATAGGATGATAATTATTTAAAGATAAATGATAACACGGAGTGGTAAAGCCTCTGAGTGGGGCTCAGCACAGAAAAAGAGAGAGCAGCGAGCAAATAATAACGAGAAAGAACCAGAGAAACCGCATTTGGAGCAGCGCGAAAGAGACGATCTAAAATATGGTAAACAACTAAGAGGGGCCGATTGAAATAAAGACTGTCTAGGAATGAAGGATTTGAACTTACTGTAAAGTTCAGTGAATAAACTGGGAGGCACATGACCTGGAGCGCCCTTTTCCTTGTAGTTACCATTGGTAACACAACTATAAACTGGATTATTGAAAGAACCTATTGTAGCGGGGATGGCTAGGAGCGCTTGACTATATTTGAGAAAAACGCTACACTATATTTGAGAAAAACGCTACACTATATTTGAGGGAACCGTCTAATGCCTTGTGTTAGTGTCCCAAATGGAGGGGAGCACCGATGAGCACCGTACCGGCCGGTTTTCACCGCCTGTTGCAGGGCCTTCCGACCCGAGGCGGAGCAGTTACCATACCACACTGTGGTGCAGTTGGTCAGAATGCTCTCAATGCTACAGCGGTAGAAGTTAACCAGGATCTGAGGAGATGGGTGTGATTTCTTCAGCCCTCTTAGAAAATAGAGTCACTGCTGTGCCTTATTGACCAGGGTGGAGGTGTTGTGAGACCAAGAGAGAGCCTCAGAGATGAAGATTCCCAGGGAACACCGGTGCTCAGAGTCAGGGTAGATGAGGTTTGGTGGCCTAACTTGACTGACTGCAGTCTGTTTGTCAGAAAGTCCATGGCCCAGTTGCAGAGGGAGGTGCTGACGCCCAGGTCATGGAGTTTAACAACAAGGGAGTGTGGTAGACAAGCTTTGAGATGAGCCTGGACCAGCCTCAGAGCACACCTCGATGGTGGAGAATGTGAGGGGCTGGTCATTTGCAGGGAGCTTGGCTTTGATGGCTGGTTCTTGGATGTCCCGGTCGAAGCGAGCGTAGAAGTTGTTTAGCTGGTCTAGGAGGGAGGCATCGCTGATGGTAGGGGCTGGGTTCCCTGGTTTGTAGTCTGTGATGGCCTGGATGCCCTGCCACGTGCGTCTGGGGTCAGAGTTGTTGTGAAAATGTTCCTCAATACGCAGTTTGTGGTTGTATTCAGCTTTCCTGACGCCCATCTTTAGGTAAGCCCTAGTTGAGCCGTAGACCTTCCAGTGTTTCCAGTTGGAGGCGGACCTCACCGTTGGTGCATGTGTTAACGTAATCCAGAATTGAAGAAGCATACAGTTCAATATCGGAATCCCGGGTGGCACTTCCTCCCGGCGGGGATTTGGTGCAGATTAATTCTGGATTTTAGTGATCTCCTGGGGAAGCTGTACATCTCTGTGTAAAGTATACACGAGCACATAGCTTTATGTTTGTTTGTCAACCACATACGTTACATTAAATTCTGATTCTAAACAAAACATTGTGTCGGACTTTCTTTGGAAGAGTACTGCCATCTTGTGGCCTATGTAGAAAAACGTTTTATGGTAGTTCGGGAAAGTTAGGGGAATTTGCTGGTTGGAACTTAACGTTACGCAATAACAATAATTAGAACTTTGAGCTATTATGCAAATTTTGTTTTGCATTAAATATAACTACCCTGAATGAGCTTTTTTTGGTGATTTCCATGATATCTACATTATAATTAATGACAATCAGTTTTCCTAAAGTTGTCCTGATTTCATTGAGACATTGATAGAGATACAGTACTGAGCAAACGTGTAAAAAAAAATACAATACAACCAATCTTAAGCACATAAATGATCAAGATCACCCACTAAGTCTAGGGAAGAACACAGACATCTAGGGCATTTGAGACTGGAGCGAGAATTTGCAGTGAGAGAATTTCACTGCTTTAGAGATTTGTATTGCCTACTCAAAATATCTAAAACTGACTTTAAAGTTTACAGACACCTGTCATGTTAATTAGTGTAACCTTTCCAGCCTTGGTATTTCTATAGCGTTCTCTGATGTCTGGAAACATGGGTCAGTACACAGTGCTGACTGCTGTTGCCCTTCTACGCAACCAGTTCCACGTTTCTAGATAGGAATTATATTAAAAAGCAGAAGTTAGTATTAAGCCTATTATTTTTATTATTATTTTTTTTAGGCTTAATGTGGCATCTTATATTCCAACACTTGCTGGAATTAGTTATGATGAGTACTGCTTTCTAAGTGTTCAGTAAATTTAAAGTAATATTGGTAAATGATTAAAATAAAAAAACAAAAACAAAATCGACTGAGCTCTAACTGCAGCCCCCAAAAGCACAATACGTCCCGGAACAGACCACGGACCAAAGAAGATAATGGAGGACAGCGTTAAACTTAGATTCCAAAACATCTGCCTGCATCAATGTTCCGCCTCTTTTCTAAAAAAAACTAAACAAAAACTGGACTTTTATGCTTTTACTTAAGTAAACTTAACTATGAATTATATCTTCAAATATCAGGTTAACAAAAAACTGAAAATGAGGTCAAAAACATCTCCAAGTTCCACTTGTGTCGGTCTATTCCACCTTTGTTTTGCTTAGGAGTGAACCTGGTCCAGAACTGATTTCAGACTAATTTTTCCACTCACAAATGAGAAGTGCCTTCACCATGTTATAATTCAAGAGACAAACTCCAGCTTTAAATAAAAAAATGTACTAACTAATAACGTTTTAATTTCAAACTAGACACATTGTACAGTTAAAATCGTTGTCTTTATATACATATCATAGCATTCACGGCAAAACAGAAATACATCAGAAAGATCCCTTTGATTTTCACTTTTCCTTGATCCTCCGCGGTGTGCAGGAATTGGGCCACCTTGGCCTACTGTAGACAGCGGTACGGTGCCACCCTGGTGTTGCGAAATAGCCGGGTTCTAGCAGGTGAGTGGCATCGGTCTGATTCACAACACCAGCTGTGGCGCACACACCCAGGCTTTGAGCCTCTAGTTGTCTCTCCAGGGTGGGAACCCAGGCTGTCTCTTCACAGGAAAGACATACAGCTGGCTGGATCGGCATGGCAACAAGTGGGCGGAGCAGAGCCAGGGGCGCACGTTATTGGAACATGTCTCAGCGAGACGTTTGCAGCTAAGATCAGGTTCGGGCTCCAGCATCAGTTAACACCGTCCTGGAGTTTTCCTCCATCTCAGCAGGCCATCTAATGGATGGAACAGCACATGTAGACGCATAACAATAGAATGCTTTAACTTCCAATTAAGCTGATGGCCTTTAAAGGGGGAAGCCAGCCTAGTTGACTGTGGTCCCTGGATTTACACTCAGGACAGGTCACAGCCGTACAAACAGCCAGACCGAACAGATCGTTTCCTCTCAGGTATAGAACAAGCAGTTCCGTAGGCTACGTTATTTGGAATGCAAAGGAAGATACAAAAAAACGGACATGCAGATAAGGAAAAACAGAGCAAGCACAGACAGGATGGGAGTGAGCCACGGCAGGTTTAGAGACAAAGTATCCTTCAACCGAAATACAGTACTGAGCCGTTTAGACTGAGGCCTTCCCTCTTGCAAAAACACCCAGGAATAGTAAGACGTAGGGTTGGGAAACTGCAACACTAAACTGGGGTGTACAAGCTTAGGATCAATTAAGTATGTTTCCAGAAGCAAAAATACCTAAAAAGTGTTTTGCGTCCATTTTTGGAGAAATAAATGATTGCTTTACAGCTCACCTTGAACCAACAGCTGTTGGCAACAGCACCATGCAAGGTGAGGTGTAGGCCCAAATATCCCAGGTACTGCTGAACCTTGCACTGACCTGAACTGCGGTAATAAAAATACACCTGCTGCATCAATGACAAAACGAACAGAAAGCCCAATTTGTAAAGTTCTATGGATGGTTGTCAGTTAAAGAAGAGAGAAAAACACTGGGGTTTAATGCTGGAAAATGCATCAGCTCCTGGACCTGGACCACACCCACCGTCGCAGCCTACAGTGGGTCTGGAGCTCAGCATGCTCCGACTGCGCTCAGTTGGGGCAGGGTTCTCATTTTCAGCTTAAATGACTGAGCACCCAGAAAGACATTGTAGGAACGTATTCAACCAGTCGGTTTCAATGGGCCATCTGCCAGAAATGCAATCGGTGGAGTGAGAACCTTAGGGGGGGGGGGGGGGGTTGTTGCACCATTTTATAAAATTGCACACACAATTACGGAACGAGTCTTGAATTTTGTGTGCAACGATGCCTCAAGCTCTCATTTCGGCCACAGAAATTAATTCAAAGCAAATTCTGAAGCACAAGACAGGTATGCACTCCTGGTAAGAACAAAAGGAACATTAAAAATAAGAAAATAATGGAAACGGAAGTCGACAAAATGAACACAAACTAAAATGAAGTGAACTTAAGTTGGAACGTTTATTATCTCCAATAAATGAAAAATACAAAAGCACAAAGCTCTTAAGAGGAACACAAAGTGAGGTGTAGGGAAGGGGAGAGAGTGGACGGGGAGAGGGGGGGGGCAGGTCAGTTCATTAGGACCTCCATCTGGACCAGCCTGGCATTGGTGTCGCCGGCCATGCGGTACGGGATCATCCCAGCGAAGGTGATCAGCGCCCTGGCCTGGCTGCGCAGCTGCTGCAGACGCAAAAGCAAAGCAGATGTGTTTGTATCCGCAGGCATGTTCTCCCACCGGCATCAGGGCAGGTCCTCGGTCGGCTTCATTAAGGCCACTCAAAGCGCCATCCCACCATTATAACACAACATGGGTTTCCCTGGGAAGGCTAAACACACACCAATGCCTTGAACGACGGCCTACCCCCTCAGGAACTCCGACTAAAGCTGCGCAGATCCCCACCCCCCCCTTTGACCCTTTGTCCACTCACATAGTCTCTGTCCTCCACCGAGCGCTGTGGTCTCCCGGGTGTACCCGCCGCCGTACCCTTCAAGCGCTTATACTGTGTGAACAGGATGTTCATAGTAGCCAGGAGCACTTCAGACAAATTTTGCCTGACCTATGAGTGAGGTACAGAACAAGGCAGCGTAAGGGAACTGGGTGACCTGCTAAGAACGGGAAGAGTTGTCCTAAGAAAAGAACAAATTCAGTGTTGGCAATGATGCACAATTCATGATGTTTCTATGGATTTCTGTGCGTTATCAACGGCGAATCAGTTGGTCTATAGTCTGGGCATCACACCTCATCACTGAAGTTTCGGAAGGCCGCCACCCGTTCCTCTACACTGTCCTGGCTCAGTGGTACCAACTTCAGCCTCTCCATCACCTGGGAGGGAGGGACAGAGAGTAACAGAGGGGGGGGAAAAGGACAGTCGCCATCAAATTTGGTCTAATGGGTCATCACGATCATCTCCCACGCGGACACGGCAGGGCCTCTACAATCATCTCCCATACGCACATCATAGGCTCGATCCACGTGACCTGCGTGGTACTCGTCGAAAAACGTCGTGAGGTCAAGCAGCAGGTAGAAGGTCCCGTCTAACGATTTCTCCCCTCCCACGCCATGGGCACGGTACCTGCAGAAAAGAAGGTGTGCTTGCATCAAGTTCAACGCCATTAACATAACACGCCAACATCACATAGCCACCTGCTGTCTCCACCTCTGATCCCACCCAGCAGTTTCTGCATGTAATCACAGAGGCATATCCAATAGTTAAGACTTGCAAAATAAAAATGGTTGGACGTATTCTCTTCCACCCGATTTCTGTTAGTGAGCGTGCAAACGATTCTACAGGTTGGCCAGTCTCTTTTTAACGAACAGAAAGCTTCCCTTTCCTGTTGTTATTTCGACCTGCCGCCCTAATGAAAGTTGGGAGGACTATATAGTGGGTGAACTATCCTCTATAATCCATTCCATCTGTAGAAAACGATCTGTCTGGAAACGGGTACCTGATTTGGATTGTAAGCGCAGAAAACTGCCACCAAAAAAATAAAATAAAAATTAAATCAGATATTACACAGAATTTAAATCAAAATATTCAAAAATATGAACTTTGACTTCTTGGCCATCGAGGATACATCACTGCAAAAGGCCACCTGAGTTTTAACATAATGACTTTAGTAACTACACTGACCCTCCCTAAATTCCCAGAAAAATTATAAATGTAATTATGGATGATTTAAGGATACTTTCAGCTAGGAAGCCACAACTGACAGGTTGAAATATTGACTTTCTGCCATGAGGGTTTAGAAACGGCGAACGCGAGTTTCCGTATCGAAGCGCGTAGTAATCCCAAAATGTTAATACCCAAAGTGCATTTTAAATCTACTTCTAGTTTGATCTTGTAATGCTTAATTTCTAACGTAAAACTTGCGTTGTGAATGGCGGTATTCTGTATTCGTATGGTAATATAATTTGGCGGCTGCGGATGAGCGTGAGACAATGCGCTTTTTAATCAATAAAATAAACCCGTTTCTCATTGACAATCTTACAGTAATAAATGCACACGCCGTTGGATAAGTAAAATTTTTTATATAAACGATGCCCATGGATGCCTACATCATGTACACCAGAGACTTACGTACCTAACCCATGCACCCACGTCCACAATAAGAGAGACCGCCTAGTAAAGCGCAACGGCTCCCGTACACTTAATTAAAAAAAGACCTCAGATCTCACCGCTCGGCGATGGCCAGCGCCATGTTCTTTAGCCGCTCTTTGTTGGACTGCGGCGCGCTAACCTGGGCGATGACTGGGCTTAGAAGTCTGTTCATCAGCTCCAGAACCTTGTCCGTGTTCTGTTGGTCAAGCCACAGCGAGGGGAGAGAGAGAGAGAGACCCAAGTGACACCCTTTCCCCACTAATTTAACAGTAACCGTTTGTGGAACACAAAGAGGTCTCCCTCTTACCTTGGCTAGTTCATACAGCTTGACCGCTTCCTCAAACAGACCCTTATTCTCCGCCTCCAGAGCCACTTTACTAATGATTGCCCGCGTGTCTCCGGCAAATTTGTCAATCACTCCAGGCTGGTGGAACAGGAAAAAGGGTTCACGGAACACTCTAAAATGTAGACATTCTGTGTATAAACACCAGGAAGTTTCAGGAAACGAAACGGGAAAACTGTAATCATATCGGACCCACCTTTCTGCTTCCATCTTTCTCCAATCTTCCAAGAAGCATGTCAAACTGTAACACATTGTCAGAATTTTGAAAATGGCTTTACTGGTTGATTAGTGTGATTCTTGAAGGCCATTGGTACAATACATTGTTTTTTTTATTGTGTTAAAACAGCATTATTAATGAGTAATCAAAATAGGCACAAGGGTACCCAGAAAATCCCTCAACTTTTGTCGTCGTGGCACCCACTTGGGTCATTGCTCTGGTTAAATCATAACGGATTTTGTATAGCTACGCTTTGACCAGCCTGCATACACCCACACAATTAGCCCACTGACATACACTC
>JAOVYW010008366.1:0-10221 GCA_025775045.1 Hiodon tergisus
AAGGTAGCCAGCTAACGGATCGCAAGAACGAGACGCATCAGTCGTTCTTATGAACAGTTTTAATCTATGACCGGTCATGTTTTCCAAACTGGAGGTTGGCCACTCAGAGGTCACAGAATAACTAAAGATGGTAGTTTTAGAATTACTCGGGTGGCGGTAGCACTGAACAGTTTTACAACGTCAATGTATTCTGATGCTTTAAATTAATTCTGTGGAACTCCTGCTGACCAGGAATACGCTACATTGTGTTATAATTGGGTGCTATGGCAAGCACTGATGTAATAAATTCTTGATAGAATATTTTTTAAATGGTCGAAAATACAAATCACCAATAAGCCCATAACAATCTCTGATATCCAAATTATTACTATTACACATTCAGACATGTATATCAATTTACCCATGTTCCATAAAGTTTAGAAGTAGTATTATAACACATTAGTTTTTAATCGATTCTGTACATTACACAAATTTCTCTGAAACACATTTTTTCTTCTGAATAAATGTAAGCCAAAAAATACTACAATACATGCTGTAGTTACCTTAGCAAGAAAGAACAACAAATGGCCCAAGAAACGAGGTGAACAGAGGCTAAGGAGTGTCGTCCCTGATGTTATGGTTAATCCAGTAGTACTGCTTGGCAACTCATAGGTAAATGTTGGGGCGAATGTTCCACAGTCTTTTGTACAGATCCACATCCCAAAATCTTTCTGCACCCCCTCCCCTCCCAGTTGCACTATATTTCTAGAGGTATTTATTTTGCACTTAGAAAGATTTGTAATTTTTTCCATTGAAATACTATGTAATTATGGTTTCGGGAAAGGGGAAGATAATGTTGAGTTATTATCATAACCTTGATTTCCCACGATATTAACCATCACCAATTGATTATTTCCGCAAGAGAGCTTAGATCATATGATCACAATCTAAAAAAATGTGGTCGCCATTGGTGGTTAATATTTCGAATTCAGGGAACCAACGTTATGCTAACCTAAGGTTCCCTTTCAAATACAAAATATGAATCGCCACTAATTACAGCTGTATGCTTCTACACGGGCAAAGTGACCTCACTCATCTTACGCATATGCCATGTCCTCCGTGAATTGCAGAATTGCCATCGGACAAGTAATGGGATATTCTTCCCGCGCAACCTATTGCTGGTACACACCATACTTGCAGCCATACTGGGAACATGTTTAAGCCTCCCTAGCGTTCTAGTTTGAGCCGTACTGTAATGCTATTGGAAGGAAAGCAAAGTGCACCAACGGCCTAAAAACCCTGCATCTGTTTTTTACGGAGAACAAGGGGGCAGTGTGTCATCTCCCGGGAGGCAAACAGATAGATCTCTGCCACCCCAAACTCCCCCCACTCCAATGCACTGCCAGAGTGAGAGGAGATGTAGCTGTGACAAAGCAGAATCTTAGTCACCAGGCATTGGAGAGTGGGGACTTCATGCCATCCAGATGGTTGACGTACAACACCACCTTAATGTTATCCATCCAGACAAGCATTTATGTCCCTCTTACCTCTCCTAGAAAGCAGATAAGATATAGGGCTCAGTAACACTGTCGGCAAAGAAGTTAATGTGGCACTACACACCCTGCATTCCACATGCCACCGAACCATAGTTGGAGGCGCTTGAGGTGACAACTTGTCACCACACTCAGCTGTAACTTACACCGAGGCATACGTTATTGGGCCAACCAGGAGAGTGCTATAAGGCAACTTAGGAAAACCGTGATCATACGGTTGCAGTTCAACTGGCCATCTTTTTGTTAAACCACACCTGTAGGAAGTGCGTGCATAGGCGTTCTAACGAGAGGGCTCGAATCGCGTCCGCACACTCTGTGAAGACTTTGTGAAAGGCAGGACACAAAATTCGTTGCTTTTCCGTCAAACAACAACAACAACCGTCAAATTCAGTTAAAATTACTGTGTGTGAGATGTGGGTGCGCTTTCAAATACAAGGCAACATTGAATACTGTCCTCATGAAATAGATTTTTCAGAGCCCTGTCCTATGTATTTAACAATGTCCCTTTAGGTCTAGTGTATATTCCACAGTACTTAATCCACTGTGTATATTCCACAGCACCTCTGGTATTAAAGACTTCTAGCTGATGTGACTATTGTACAACAACTTTAATGAATAAGGAGGATTCAGATGGTACAGGTGCAATAAATATTTATTTGCCTCCAATTAAATCAAATTTAGCATGGACTTGCATCATAACAAATGCAGTCAGTCATTCAAAGTTTCTAATTCAGCTACACAAGCAATAATTCCAGAACTGAATGAATGAACTGGTGAATTCAGGTGTTCCAATAAAAATATGTTAATGCAACACAATTGAACCAATAAGAAATTAAATCGAATTTAGTCGAAAAACAATTCAATAAACAAATACTCCTAGTTCACTTCATTTTGTGGTCCTCTCCTTACTTACCACAAGAGGTCATCAAATATATCAAGTGACATAAAGTGATTTTATATATATAGCAATAGCAATACTAATATATATAGCAATATTAATTTCAGCTGCCAGCTTTGCATAAACAATAAACAATACATTCATGAATAATAATTAAACAATTCACCTTAAATTAAAACTTTCTGTTAGCTAGTTAATTGCTTTTAATATTTTTTTTCTGAACTTTATTTTCATAAACATGAAAGGAAAACAGATGACTGATACACACATTAAGCTTATATTGTCTTGCCAACTTATCTATGATTTATTCAATGGGGATGGATTGGAAAATTCATGCTCCATTAATATAATGTCTAAATGCATTAATTGGTCGATTATAGACCACAGGACATTTTTATTAAGTTTTAATTTTTTCACCATCACCGTCCCCTCCTAGCCTCACTGCTCAGTCCCTAGCTAGTGTAAGAGGAGCTTGTCCGTCTTTTTTTCTGCCCTTTATTCCAATTAGCAGGCTAAGTTAAATGGCAGTTTCATTCCAAGAGCATCCAGTTTCATCTCCTTAACTTTGTCAATCACAGCCTTCACTGCTTCCTTAGGTCCCTCCGCCTCTGAACCGATCACCCCTCCTGCCACCCCCCCCAAAATCCCTCCAACCACTGCTGAGGCCCCACTAGCTATCACCCCCCTTCTAACATCCATCAGCTTGATATCTTTCAGCATTCTAACAGCCATAACACTGAGTCCCAACATAATCCCCACTCCGACTCCTGCTAAAGCCCCAGCCAGTATAGCGGTCATTTTCCATATGAAGTCATTTGATCTCTCCGCCTTTTCCCTGGCCATCTTCCCGCAGTTTGCTTTCTCCCTCTCTAGGTATCGTTTCCTCTCCTCCAGGCTGGCTCTCTTCTCCGCCTCCGCTTGCCTCATCTTCGCCCTCTCTCTGTCCCTCTGCCCGTCTTGCTCCTTCGTCTCACTCGCTCTCCGTCTCAGGTGCACTTCTTTTTCCTGGATTTCTGCTTTCCATTGACAGATTGGCCCCGGAAATATTGTCTGGGAATTTCTAGCAAAAAAAAAAAAAGGCAGAACGGTGAGTTTCTGAGTTTAAAAGGATATTTTCATTCATTCTATTTTATTTTTTTACTCCCTCCAATTTGGATCAGCTAGTTGCTGACCCTGACCCTGCCTGACCCTCACTTCTGCTGCTGCTGCTGCTTCTCTGCAGCGAGTTGCCTGGTAGAGTTAAACACGACAGAAACAACATGCTTCTAGCTGTCAAGTCAAGCCGTCCACTTTCCGTCTTTCTTTACACAGCAATACCCACACAGTAAAGGCAATTACTGTGTAGAAAAACTGCCAGCTAGGAAAGCGCCTGGCCACAGCCAACAATGACAGCAATTACATTTTTTTTTTGCCTGGGGGAAAGGAATACAAATGTTGTTGAAATTCTGTATTAAGTTTACCAACCCTGTGGGTATCACTTCTTCTCTCTCCTCCTCCCCCTTCATATCCATCACTCTTTTCTCCATTTCTCTTCTTATTGTAGCTTCTGCCTGTTCACTCACCCCCACAAACAGAAACCAGGTTAATAGAGAAATAAAATTACATGCGTGTGTCTGTTTAAAGTACACGTTTCTTCTCTTACTTGATCTTTCTGACCTAACAGTTATTGTATAAATACACAATGTTGTTTTTCTGTGTTTTTGCACATTTTCGGTACATCAACCGAAACCTAATTTTAGATAAAAGGGACCCTGAAGTGAACAAATACAAAGATACAAACACCCAAATGCCCCCCTTTGAAAAGTATCCCAATAACTGGTCGCTCCACCTTTAGCAGCCATAAATGCAACCAAATGCTTCTGTAGTTATTCTGCTCTCCACTAGCACCTCTCACATGTGATTGTTGGAATATCCCTTCATATAGATCTGCTTAAACTCAATCTTTGTGGCTTCTCAAGCATGAATTGCTCATTTAAGGTCCTACCTTGACATCTCAATGGGGTCAAGGGCTTATTTAAAATTTACTTAAATTTCTTATTTGGCTTTACATTCTCCAGTGGACATCTGATACTGCTCAGAATTCATGATTAATTCAATGAATCCAGGTAGCAAAGCTTTCTGAAACCATGACACCATCATCACCGTGCTTCCCAGTCGCTGTGAAGTTCTGATTGTGAAATGCAGTGTTTCATCCGTGACGGCCATAACGTGCTACATTTGGCCTCTCTGTTAATCAAAACACTCTTCCAGCACTCCAGATAATCATCCAGGTACCTTTTGGCAAACGTTAATGAACGTCTGCCTTGCTACTCTGCAATTAATCACATTTTTTGCCCAGTGCCTTTCTGATAGAATCATGAACACTGACCATGGTTGAGACAAGAGAGGCATGCTGATCACTGGATGTTGTTGAAGGGTTCTTTGTAAAATTCTGGATGGTGTTAAGCCTTGCTCTTTAGGAAGGTTTGGCAGGATGTCCACTCCTAAGAAGATTTTCTACTATCCAAAACTCCATTTGGACAATATTTAGCTGTTAATATTTGGCCCTTGTCCAGACTAGCATCAACCTTTTCCCATAGTTTTCTTTGTACTTCTTTGTATTATGACATGATGGGCAATCTAGCAATTGTGTGTTGAGCACTTCTCTCTGATGGCAAGGGCCAAAGTTAATCAGATATAAATAAACTGCATTAACTAAGCAAGCAATACATTTTTCACACCAGAAGATTTTATTACCTTGCACACCAAACAAATGAAAGAAGCATCAAACTGCATTCATCATTTGTTCTCTCAGACTCCCTCCATACACTGCATAACCTACTGAGATATCTGAACAAATGTGAAAGTCTGACCTTTTCTTTGCACTGTATATTGTACTGTATATTTTACTTTCTCTAAACTCTGTTGGGATTTTTTTGTATTGCTGTTAGTTAAAATTGCTCTTATTTTTGGCACCAAGGGCAGTTTCTGTATTTTGTCTGTCTCTGGTATTGTGATTTTTAATGGGGTATTTTGTTGCCCTGGATGAAGGCAATCTGTTTACAAAAGAGTGTTTCAATCAATTATTATTATTTTGCTTTAGAAAATTGTATTGTTGGGATAATAGTCAGTATCTATAAGCAGACCCAGAATCCATTTCAGCAACAATTCCAATTCCAGTATTTTGTCACAGTCTGTGGTGACAATTTTACACAAATAACAATCACATTAACATTCCACATTCCACATGTGTGTTGAGAGGTAAGGGTCAAAATAAAAATGTATCTTGAAGACCATTACTTAAATTAAGTAGTCTTTACTACTGTTCATAAAAAATGTTTCTCCTTTGTTTTCCGCTTTACCTTCTCCAGCTGCAACCGCTTCCTCTCCAGCCTTCTCCTCTCCTCCTCCATCGCTCGCCTCTTCTCCTCCTCCTCTCTCTCCATCCTCTCCTCCTGCATCCGCATGGCTCTCTCCCTTCTCTCCATCTCCTCCTCCAACCTTTGGATCTTCTCCTCTTCTCTGCGGATCTCCTCTTGCCTCTCCTTCTCTATCCTCTGTGCCTCCTGCTTGATTTCCTCCTCCGCTGCTTGGTACATGGCGTCTGTGTAGCAGCCTCCTCCATTCTCCTTCACTATCCTGTCTACCTTTTCCAGCAGGGCTCGAACCTGCTCCCTGCCTTTTGGCTTTCCCACAACTTTCCCATTGTCGAAAACGTGACAGCCACCCCCACAGCTCTTCACCAACCTCTGCAGCTCGGGGTTCTTCTCAACGAACCTGTTGGAAACATTTAGAAAGAAATGATCTTGAACTATCTTATTGAACTAAATAAAGTCAGAGCAGTCTTAAAATACCTCTTAATGATGGGATAGTAAAATCGTGCCCTCTCCTTAAAGGATAAAGTAAGTGTTTGTGTCATATGTTTCCATATGTTGATACAATTGTTTATGTAAGGTGTGTGTATCGGTTTAATTCAATTTTTTTAAATGGACAACATCCTGACCACTTCTTAACAGAACTAAATTGCAGTTCACTGTGATCCGATTCACATGTACCGGTGAGAAGAATTTCAGAACTATAATTTTGCTCTCCACCACCCCGGAGGTTCCTACTCTCGTACAGGCTGGAAACAACCTTTTATCTCTGGGGTGTCAGACACAGATAAAAAGTATTTAATCAATTAAATAATGATTTACTCTATTTTATTTTACTTTTTAAGGAATTTGAATTAATTAAAATTAAAATTGATGATTTTAAAATTACCCCCTGCTTTATTCAAGAATGTTAGGGTTAGGGTTAGGGTTAGGGTTAGGGTTATCTCGTAGCCCATATCTATCCCCTCTTGGCAGCATACTGAGGCTATCATCTCTATGTCACTATATCGGGTCAGCTAGAAGCCCTCTGGAAAAATGTTCAAGGTGTGCCGAGTGAGGCTGTGTGGAGAGATTTATAGTTCCCTAGTTCCCTGTACAGTCCCAGACTATTCATAATATTATGGATGGTCTTTGCCCCATTAATCATGGCCACCGCTTGTTTTGCGCTGTCTGTTAGTATTAGCAACAAGTTACTATCTAGCATGCCAGTGCTAGACACTAACTTCTGAATTTCACTGTACGCTGTGAAGCCAATATGTTCATGGCATTGTTAGACAGGCTGTAGTACAGGATGTAATTTATTCCCATGTATAACCACTGTATGGTTTAAACTGGATGTTCATTTTAAGGTTTTGTACAATGCTGATTCCTTGCTTTCTCCCTTTCCCCCTCCAGAACCAAAAATCTATATATAGGTACCACACACGCATGCATACTGTATCAACCACAGACCCGTACACAAACTGACTATCCTACACATACCTGTACACTCCCTTAACAAGTAACCACACCCCGTTGCCATAAGTATCATAGATACTCCAAACATAAATGAACACACACACACACCATTCCAATCCGTGTAAAACATACTGAATGCTTTACTTATTTTGTCGTGACCAACACCCTGAATTGAATGCAGACACTCCCTAACTGGCATCCCCTCCTCTACATGGCCCCATGCATATTTTGTTATTATTATTATTAATATTATTTTTATTTATTTTTTTATTCCAACCGTACCCCTCTATAGGCCCCTTTAACTCGTCTCCTCGGCTGAACAGGACCAGCATGTGTTTGGCAGCTTCCTGGCTGAACGTCTTCATGATCTCCATGGCAGTTTCCTCCTCCTGCTGCGTGTAGCGCCCAATGGGGAACACCAGGAGGAAAGCATGGGGTCCTGGAGCGCACAGCGAGATGCAGCGGGACAGTTCCTCTCTCAGAGACTCGGGGGACAGTTTGGTGTCAAAGAACCCTGGGGTGTCCACAACAGTCAGCTTGCGACCGCCAACTTTGACCGTGGCTTTAGAGCAGTGCTCGGTCACAGAGGTGGAGGTGGATTTGGAGGCAAATTCCTCACTGCCCAGGATGGTGTTTCCACTGGCACTCTTCCCAGTGCCGGTCTTCCCAAGCAGCACAAGCCGCAGTTCTTGGGCACAGTACTGTGAGCAAGACTGTGAGCCAGGCCCTGGAGTGAGAAACAAACTTCATTGCATCTTTGTGGTTGAATTTGCTCCTTTTCTGGATCTGCACTGTTTTGTATAGCTGCTCCATCACTTTTAGCACCCTTATCTGAAGTTAGTTTAACTACTACTGTAGTAATACCAGTAGTCGTTAATCGTAGCAGCTTGGTTCACTGTTCAATGGCATAAACATATGTTAATTTACTTAGATACATCTAGAATATAAAAAAGAGGTACAATGAGGTACAATTGAACAGTTTGATAGCAAAGTCTATCTCGTTATCTCACATATATATCCCGCTTGGGTAGTCATGTGATGTGACACTCCATTAAATATTCCACCATTAATGAAAGCAGTTGATATTTGCTATATTACTAAACAGAAATTAAACGTATATTCCACACTGAAAGCTTTATTCAACGCTTAGAAAATAACTGCCGACAACTCAATCTTTACATTCAAATTAAAAGTCAGTTTAACAAGTACAATATACTGTACAAAAGCTACAGTCTGCAGTGCTTAATCAAATACAGCTGAGTGGTGGCTCAAGATCAGTTATGTCCGGGTTAGATCAAGAGTGCCGTGAATGCAGTGGAGTGAAACAGTCGCCATTACACGAATAACACAGATAAACAGTTATCAGTTCACAGCCGACCTTTAAGATTGAGATATTGAGAATACTGACTCTCTTTATGAAAATAAAGCCCTCACCCATTTCCAGTTCAATGGTTCTTAGTCCCTTTGGAAAGTCTGTTATGGTTCCTTCTTTTCACAAGTTCACACCAAAAGTGTGTGCTTCGTGCTTGTAAATACTCTCCCTGTGTTAGTAATGGCAACTGAAACTTAAGTTTCGCTTTCCTTTCACCAGGAAAGGGTGTGTGTGCGTGTGTGTCAAGGTTAATATAGTTTTGTGTTTTTAGTTTAGGTATGATATTTTTTTTTGTTATAGTTATAAATTCTAATTCAGTTTTGTTTTGTTTTTAACCAATTTTGGTTTCGCTAGAGGGCTAAAGGCATGGGTTTATGACAATAGCTGTTTATGTGCTGTTTACGTGGAATGTTCACTTAATCTCTAAAAAAAGAAATGTCGGCTCATTGCACCCGCTATTGTAACCTCCATTAAGACTGTTTGGTCAGCACGTCACATCAAAATTGAAAACATGCAATCGGTAATATTGTAGCGTTTTCCCGGAGTGCTACTACTCTGCTGGGTTCAAGCAAGGAGTCAGACACCAATCAACAAAAAAAAAAAAACTTTTTTTTTCAAACTTTTTCCTAAAGATCTCTCCACTTGATTTTACTAACCTGCTTGATTTAACCAATGCAACTTTTCTCACTTATTTATACACCTGCACTAATTCCTTTTTAATTTGTTTTTTCTACTATATGCATGATTTCCTCTAAACCAACAATGTCATATCATGCAGACTGGTTCTGATTAAATAAAGAATTGATGATAAACAATAAAATAATCTATAATACTTTCAAGCAGCACTGTATATTGGGAGAAACTTGTGGAGAACTTTGGGGGAAAGGTGGAGGGAAGGGCCCAGATCCGAGCGTTACTGGAGATGGTGGACAGGGTGGTTGAGGAAGCAGCCTCACAGATTAGATGTACCAGCCAGTGAAGAACTGGAATACTGTCTGCAGACACAGAAAACAGAGACACAGGGAGAGGCAGGAGCATGTTTTTGGTTTCCTTCCCCAAGGTGTTTCTATTAATATCATGCTGCAAACTGGCTCAACCAGTATTCTGATGAATGAAACTTGTGACTCAAAAGCAAAAAAAAAAGTGTTGTACATTTTTAAATTTCATTTGGTACATTTTCAGAACTAAGGGTTTTTAAATTAATGAGCAGGATGTGCCCTGTAGCCCTGAAGGAGACTGCTGGCATGGTGTGTCGCTCTCTGTGTTAGACCTTGGCATTAGGTGGGTCTGCTTGGCTTTAGTGGGGCTGGAAGTTTGAAAGATAGATGAGAAGTGGGCAGCTTGAAGGATTGTGGACTAATGGCTCAACCGCAACTCCACCTGTTTATATTATAGTTATCAGATGTGTTAATATAAAAACATCAAATAACTTGACCATTGTCAATTAAAATGGAAACTGACGATTAAATTAAATGTTTATTTTATAATATTTTAAAAGAATTATACACTGAAAATTTAAGCTTTTTAATAGTTCAGTTAGTTTTTGTAAAAAGACAGTTGTAGACTTCTTTTCCCTTAGACTGAGACTTTTAACATGACATATATATA
>JAOVYW010008374.1:0-10212 GCA_025775045.1 Hiodon tergisus
AACCAAAACAATTTATGTTTTTGATCTACACAGCACACAAACAAAAACTCGATGGATGTCTTACGCTGCCTCATTCTATAATCAAAATAATTTTGATTTTTTAATAACTAAGGTCATTTAAACAAGAGAAAATACGCCACAGGCTAAAACTGTTTAGTTTCCAGCTATCTGTATACCCACACGAATCGATTGCCTCTTAAAACTCACACGCAGTTTTTGTACTGAACGAAGCGTTCAAGGGTAGCGGATGTACATCATATCAACACCAACAACACACTAATAATGTTATATAAAACAGTGGTATATATTTTGAGTAAAACAAAACAAAGGAAAAGCAAAACTTAAAAAAAATACCTCAGTCCCGCTCAGCCTCTTTAAAACGCCACTTTTTTCTCACTTTTTTTTTTTTTTTTTTTACAAAAATAATATCTAGAATGTCACACAGTATAAATAAGGTTATATTAAACTTCTCAAACTGGCCTTAGTAGTGGCACAGAGGTAACTATTGGGTGTGAGTAATATACAGGGTGGGGAAATGTGAGGAGAGACTGGCTCACTGGCACGTTGCCCGCATTGCTCCCTGTTTCCGAGGCAGAGTTCTCGTGGTAAAGAATCGGCACTCGCACTATCCTCTGTGCGGCTGCGTGATTCAGATTGGCAGCCTCCAGTTCTGCGGCCAACTGTCTCTTCCATTTATTTCTTCTGTTTTGGAACCAAATCTTGACCTGCGTCTCTGTGAGGTGCAAGGATGCCGCCAATCCTGCCCTCTCTGAGCTGCTCAAGTAGCGTTTCATGTCAAAGGTGGATTCCAGCTGAAACACCTGACTCCTAGAAAAAACAGTGCGAGTTTTCTTTTTCCGACACGGTTTCTTATCCGGACTGTCCTCCCTTTTCTTCCAGGCATCCGCCTCGTCGTCTTTCTTTGGTTCTTCCGAATCACTCTCTTCCAGTACTATTTCATCGGCACTTTTGCTACCGTCGTCTTCTTTGGCGTCTGGGTCGGATTTGAGCACCAGTTCGGGGGAATCTCGATCAGTGCCTGAGACTGGGGACGAGTCTCTCACACTTGCCTTTTCGGAAACTGCAAATAAGAAAGAACGTCGTTACATTCGTTCATTCTGCATGTAAATAATCACGTTGGGAAACATCTGTTGCCTTTATTACTATTAACTATAACGACTCACTGATAGTATTACAGATACATTTGTAATATATACATATATTTCTAATTAGTGTTACTGTTGGTGATAAAAACGTTTGTTTTTAGTTTTTTACAGGAAGGATAAATAAAAAAATGTTACTGCTAATTCCATTATCGTCAACAATATTTTATTTTTAATCGAACGCGGCCCATGAAAACGGGTTACCGTAGCAATCCAAATACATCCTGAAATTTATAATTTTGCCAATTGCTGAAGCGGCAACGTGACATATCGGTGTCTCGTTGAGCTCTAGTTGACCACAACGTTCCAAAAAATACTGTTAAAAGCATACCTTCGGCTCTGTGTAGATGACCCGACGAGCTAAACGAGTAGGGATACCACCACGCGGAAGCCCTCTCCAGGTAGTGTGCAGGTAACGAAATCCTCTGGGTTGGAATCTCAAAACGAGGAAAGGTGAAGTCCCCGACTTGCGAGAATGAAAAACCACCGTCCAAGACGCCCTTCGACGAAGCAAGCAGAGGTTTGGGCTTGGATGATTTGGTATCACAGTTCAGTAGATTCTTAATGGAAAAGGGCGAGTCTTTAGCAGGAGCGCAGGTCTCTTGCGTTGTCTCTGGCATGGTCGCTTGACTTTTGAGGTCCGATAGACTTCGACCGCAAAACACACGGATGGGGAAAATAAATCAAAACAAGAAGCAATTTTTTTTAAACGACTTAACCTTAACGCTTTTCAATGATAATGGGACTATTGATTTTATATGCGGTAAGAGCGAATTTGAAACAAGAACGCCATAAAAAAAAAAATAACACCAGGTTCTGTCCAGATTCTCCGTGAAAATGGCAAAGTTATGTATTGCCAAAGGCAAATTATAAAATGAAAAATGTTATCCAAGTAGGCTAAAACGCAGAGAGTAGACGGCGATTGGGCGCCCGCGATGCCAAATGGGATTTAAAGAAGATATTGGAAATGGAGAGAGGACAGTTTCGAAGCGAAGTCCGCCCTCCCTTGACTGTGTGCTTTTGGCTGCAAGCGCTCGAATGTTATTGGTCTTATATAGTCCAATTAGGCTGCACATAAGGACTGGGCTATTAGTACAAAGGGCTATTGGGTTTGGCTAAAGTACCAGCATGAACAGGCAAATGACCACCATCAGGCTTTTGGTATGAACTTCAATTTTTCTTTTTTTAAAATCGTTTTTATTCGACTCTTTGTATTTAAATGTGTAGGTAATATTAATTGTTCTGAACTGCAATATGGTGCCGTATTAAGTTTTATTATTACGGTCTTAATCCGAGGCGGAGACATGTGCAGAGACGGTTACCACTTAACTTCCACACTCAGTCATACATTTTAGTGGCTAAACAGATGGTCGCATCTTTTACACATTAGTCTACATAAACGACGCACTTCGTCAGAGAGCGCGCGAGGCATGTCGGCCGGAAAAAATAATTATTAAGTAACATTTAAAAAAAAAATCTACATATTTGCTAATTTACCGTGTAATTCTAATGTAAGCCCTCCTCCTATTCTGTCAATTTAAAATAGCGCACATTTGTCCGTGTCAATATAGGCTACAATATTTAGGTTTTGTCAAATGTTAATCGTGCCTCGTTCTGAAGCACCTAAATGCAAACGCTGTGTCATTAGAAACATTTTCAGTAACAAATAACACGGTCATTCCACGAATTAGCAAGTTTATAACACGCGCATCCTCTGTCACCCAATTCTTTTTAGAAATATTAGTGAATTTTGTCTGAATGAATAAAAAATAAACATAAAAATATTTTTATTTATTTATCAAAATGCTATTAAGTTTCATACAGTGCTCAATATACAGGCAAGGATACATAAAAAACAACGAATCTATCAGGAAACTATTGCGTATAACATGAATCAATACAAACAAAATCAACAGATTCTTATCTTAAGCAGGATAAACATATGTTGCTACTCTAAACATAATTGCTGTACTAAACACGCAAAAGTGCACTCCACGTTTAATAGGTTATATTGTAGGCCATTGTAAAAAATGTATATTGATATTCATATATTTATATATGTTCAAGATAGATGTGAAGCTGTGTTTTTCTTTCTTTAAATATTTTATTTAAAAAAAAAAGTATTTTCTAAACTGCATATTGCGGTGATGTTCAGCGGAGCGAGAGATGCTCGCGATGGACCCAGATAAGCCTGGCCTTTCTTTTCACCAATAGTCATTGCGCAAGACTACGACGACTTCAACCTATAATAATGTTCGACGTTTTTCTGAAACACTTTAAGTAACTTTGGAAACGTTATGAATCGGCTCATTATTATGTCTAAGACGTAGAGTTCATTTATAATGTGTCATAATATTTATTTCATACTACGTGGGAAAAGTCATATAAAATGTATTTAGTTTCTCATGTTTTAAAACAATCAATTGTGTTTGATTTCAGCTCAATGCCACGAGCCCCTATAAACCTGACTTTAGGTGACATGATAAAGTTCAAAGCCCAGCCTAGTGGTTTCGTTACGCCCCAACAGATCTCCCGCCTGAAGCCATGAATCTTGAGTTTACAGAGAAGTGTTCGATTACATTTACTCTTCGGCTCTTTAAAAACGACCTCACGGTCAATCATCAATGCGTCGGTAATGAGTCAAGCAATCGACTATCACCTCCTCTGGTTTTCCGTAATATATTCGGATTAAGGATGTCTTTCTTTCTTCATATATGTTCTCCCACCCAAGTTCCTATGTTTGCGGGACATAAAGTATTGGTGTTCTTTATCAAATTCGTAACTACATGATAATTAAGAGAAGCAAGGTCGTGAACAGCAACGCTAAATCACCGAAACACAACGCCCCCTGTGGTTAAAGACAGGTGTAGGCCTATGTTTTACGCGTAGATGCGCACACAGCACACACAGTAATCTTGTTAACAAAATTTTTTTTAAAACAGTATTTTGTCGTTGAACTGACATAATTTTGCAGTTCAGGAACATTATTATTGTTTTTATTAAAAATATATATAATACTTCACATTTATAAAGCCATGGATATTACACATCAAAATTCACAAGAAGTTATGAATAGGAAGTCTTGACGGCATCCCTTATTTCTCATTAGATTCCCACTGTTTATTATTTATTTTTCTTTTGAGGCAGGCGAGAAATGGCTTTTTGTGAAGTGAAAATATGAGCCTGTGGACTATGTCGTGTCGAAATTAACAAGCTGATTGAGCTTATTCAAATGATTACTTTTCTCAGTATTTTCATAAAGGCGTGAGCGTACTTCAGATTTTAAAAAAAGAAATTGTGTGAGTGAATTTAGAAAAGATCAACTTTTAATGTCTGTTGGTCAAAGTTAAGGGCAGATTGACTGTACTTTTGTCTGACTGTGATTAACCTTTGCCCATTAGTTAAATAATGCATTAGCTTAATGAGGTGATACTTGTGAGCAGTAATTATGTTTATGTCATGCATCCATTTCTTTGATCTCGAGGAAAGAATGAGTTTTCAATTAAACCCTATTCCACCAGTTAACCGTTGATTTAAAAGGTTTGACTAAATTCAAAAATCAACGTTCAATCCCTAAAGAATGATGTTTAAGATAGCCAGGAATCCTGTCAGTTTTGAGTCTACACTGGGAGAGAGGAACATTCTTTTGTTTAATTACAGCCTTATAATACGTGTCACAAAATTAGATTATATAATTTAAAAATATATAATAATTCTCAATCCAACGCTTAGTTATAATTTTTTATCTTGCGGCTGTTCAGTGTTTATGTGGAACCGAGATATCTGGACAAATACGATATCTGGACAATAAGTAAAATATCCCCATCTAGTGTTCATTTGTAAAAACTCGTAGTGTGTACCTAGATTAATTAATAATGGGCAATTATGAGGGGTATCATATGTTACGGGTACATATAAGTGTATCTTTCAAGAAGAAAAATCTGCAGAGAGAGGGGACTAGTCCGTTTTAACGATCTTTATGCTGACTATAAATTTGGCTCCATCAACGAACTAAGAGATACGTTTGGCCTCCCAGGCACACACGTCGCCCACTCGCAACTGCGTTCGCACAAACATGCTCAGATTTGAAACATTGAAACAAACGTGGTGCTCAACCCTCCACCCCTTTCGCTCGTTCACACTCAATGTGTCTTTGCGTTAACAATATCTCCCTACCTTCTTAGTATTTGAGATTCTCGGAAAAAAGCAGGCACATTTGCCTACTTTGTAGCTACTCAAAAAGTGGAAACCTCCGATTTGAATGCCCTTTTCCCACGAAAGCGGGGCCTGTTATCGGTTGTCAACTCATTGAGATAGCCACATCTCGTGAACACGTTTCCCGGTCAGCGAGTCCCTCCAGCTTTAGCGAGTGAGCTATCTCACCGTAACGGGGAAAGTAATTAACTATGGGGCTGAGGTCCTTCGCACCACACCTCACAGATGCCTGCTGTAGTCCGTTTCCGGGGACCACTTGGCTGCTCTGTCATCATTAGATGTTTTCCATGTTGGGATGGCTGTGGGCTTTGTTACATCCTAAAAGGTTAAGACTGTCACTTCTGACTTCAAGCCTTTTTTACGTTAATATAGGCCTGCTCCAGAGCAGTGGTTAAAACTTGTATTGCTCTTCAAATGGTCATTCAAATTCTTCGCTCAGAGAGATTAGAGGAACGTGTCTCCCGAGACCATTCATCATGCCTCAGTAAAATGACGTTTAGCATTCATGATACTTTCATCCACCTTTTCTTTCCTAAACAATTCTCAGAGCTCAGTTTTTCAGTAGTATTCAGATATCGAAACACCAGTATTAGCAGTCAGATGTTGAAAGATTTACCCAACACCTGATCCAATTGCGCTATAATTGAATGTTCCAAGATTTTGCTCAGTAAAAACATTTGATTCATATATTTGGAGTGGTGGCAGATGAAAAAATGTATCCTTTAACTACGAATTCACTAATTAACTCTTGGAATTAGTGAATTAATCTCAACCCTAAGTATGGAGAGAATCTGCTACGAATCTGAGTCGATTATTTGGCAACTGCTCACCATTTCTTTACGGAAAGCATGGATGCTGTATAATATGTTTTCCACCTTTTATTTATTGTTTAAATACACATTTAGGGATGTATAGTTAAAGCTGTGTTACGTTCATTCTTAAATTTTTGGTGTCTTTGATAATGGAAACCCCATAGTATCTCATTTGTTTTCTTTGCAAATGGGCACTTAGCAATACCTTTTTCGGTAGGAAGATTTTGGTAAAAGACAATTTGGTAAAATCTACCAACCGAATGCATTGGGTAGTAATAAAGAGAAGGCTCCTTTCAAATACAGCTTTTACATCATTTACAATAAGAGCGCACGCTATAGTGGGTATTCCTTATAGTGTGTTAAAAGAAAACAATAGACATTATGACATTAGAGACAGTATGGTGATAAACCTAATCAGACGGATGAGCACCAGGAGAGGCTGTCACTGATATTTGTGTTGCTTGTGTCATACTGATGCAGAAGTTGTCAATGTTTGTAGACATATGTAGCGGCTCAGACCACAAACTCCCGTCTAAGCACTTCTGCATTCAGCCACAGAGACAGAAATGGCCATATGAACGTTCATAATACATAAACACGCATGCATAGTAACCAGTTACTTATATATAAACAAATAACAAAAATACCTACCAGTTCCACAAAACTGTATCTGGTCGATTTTCCAGGCCTGGGCAGCTATATTTCATATTTGTGACCTGTGTTGTATAGACAAACACAACTGTGACCAGAATAATTTCAGCATAGGAAAATGATGACCGATATATCAATTTAAATAAATATATATATATATATATATATATTTATTTATATATATATATATATATATATATAGAGAGAGAGAGAGAGAGAGAGAGAGCGAGAGAGCGAGAGAGAGAGAGAGAGCGAGAGAGCGAGAGAGAGAGATTAAACATGGCCCGAACCTTGCTGCTAATAGGTAAAACAATAGCATAGTGTTCTTTGTTTTATCATGAAATACTGTGGGGTTAAATCTATTTCAGTTAATCTCCAGCAAAGCATGAGAAAAGGTAATATGCCCTGCCTTTCATATTATTTATTTCCAAGCCATATTATTGATTACCTCACAGGGAAAATGACAAATGGCGCCTCTGAAAGGCACAGTCAGCAGGTTCTATCAAAAGAAATGATAGTATTGCTCATGGTTTGTTAAAAGGCCCAGTTTAGATACTTTATAGGTCTACATCCATCACCAACTAATGGCTGAAATGATGAAAAATTTGAGCCTAGTGACACCAGCCTCACGCCTTAACTTTTGTTTATGATTGCTCTGAGAGGTAGAGATAGATTTTGTTTTGATACACAGTTAGATTCCTTTCAGGCTTTGAAATGTGTGATAAAATGGTGGGACCAACAGCGGATTTAAAAACAAAAATGAAGAACTGTGGGAAGGAATACTTGGAAGAAGTAGAGGGATACGAGGACACAGATCCTTTGCACATGTGGTGGGGGTCCTATGCGCCCTGGTGGTCCACAGAATAGTTGTCACAGAGGTGCAGTGAAAAGACAGAAAAGGCCCTGCCAAGAATTCCTGCCTACCTCCGAATGTCATTACAAAGTGTAATCTGGGTCCGTGGAGCAGAAAGGTTCTTATCAGTGTCAGGCTCGAATATAGATATGAGTTCGGTAACAAACGGCCAAACCTGCAAGAAACAGAGCGGGCTATCAATAACACAATTTAGAGTGTCATAACAGGCACGCTTTTCGCGAATTCGCCTTTCAGAAACTTTTTCGCGACAGTAGCGCTGCGGCTGCGCCAAGTAGAGTCTGCCTGGAGAACTGAACGGATTCCGTTGAGAGGGGGAAAGCAAATTCTACCGGGTTCGAAAAAGCTTGTAGTTGCCGAAGACGGATGAAGTTATAAACACTCATAATTGAGAATCAAAGACCGATAAATTTTAAGCGGCCATTCATTTTATTTTCCCGATGATGATCTATGACGCTAGGGCGGCTATAAAATTGGAAAGATTACAGTGGAAAACTATAAAATAAATTATAAACATGCGCCGTGATTATGCTTCGATTTTTCGGAGAGGGCGAGATCGCTGCTAAACGACACTATAAAATAGGTTCCACACTATTTTTACCCCTGGAGCCCGGTATGCCCGAAGGGGTAATTTTTTCCCCTTCTCCTAATGGAAGAAATGAATTGTGTCATTTATTGCAAACCCAAGCACAGCGAGATCAGATCAGCGTATCCCATCAAAGGAACAACAATAAATCAGCTTGTAGTTAACAGTTTGGAGCGCATGAACCAAAGGGCTTAATGGATTTCCAATTGAAGAGATTGATAGACTTACCAATTCCTCGGGGACGAGTTAAGAAGATCGTCTGCTTTTGCACTCACTGCGGCACTTTCTCACGTTACTTTTCTCCTATTATTTATTTATTTATTTTTAATACAGAGATCTAGGTTAATCTCCGATGACGTTTGAAACTTGGAAATGATTGAAACTCTTTCGGTTTATAAAACGAGATGTAAATGGAACACCGGTCAAGTCATTCAGTTCACCGTGGAGAAAGGACTGTCCTGACAACTGCCTTGTCTTGTCTGAGAATTCTCATCTGTGACGGTGTCCGGAGTTCTCCCCCAGAAGAGCCGGACAGAACAGAAGCTGACCCCGCAGGGCCAGCGTTGGGACGCTGCTGGGCACGGTTACATCTCGCAGGCAACACTTGGGTCAATGATCCCTGCAGGATAGGCCTGTCATTGTAGATGGCCCTGTCACAGATAGGCGTCCACTTTGGGGTCAAGCTCACACCGCACCTGAGGACACTCCAGAGAACTTTGAGTCACCCCAGCGAAGAGGAAACCTGACTCCGTGCCACGCCCGTCTAACTGGGGTTTCAGGAGAATTGGAACCGGCTTCTTTCCTGTTGTCGACGTTTGAACCTTTGCAGCTGTTGCTGTACCTACCAACGCTTTTTCACATTTAACACAGACTCAGAATGGCATCAGACATTATACGAACTTCATAATACCTCTATTTTAAAACAGCGCAATGGAGATGGCGTGATCCTGTTGGCGAGACAATGTCAGTGCCGCAGCGGGCAAGAACTTCCAGGCGACCTCTTTGTGGGTTCTCTCATCCCACAAGGATGAAAAGATGGCCTGCTTGCCCCCACCAGTACCGTCTGCAGTGTAAAACATATCCAGAGCCTGTTAAGACTTCCCAAAGAGGAAAAACTTTAGAAGAGACATAATACAACCCTTTAAGTCTGACCCTGCCAACAACCATAATTGCTTGAAAATCCATTCTCCTGTTTGATGTAACTACAAAGCAAGGACCACTGGCAATATATACATATATATGGTTTGGAAAAAGAAATGCTTCAACACCATTTATAATCTTTAAGCCTTCTCCATTTTTTTTATTCATGACAGAATAGCTATAAGGGTTTTGAAATCTGATTCTCCAGCAAGTCCAAAGGGTAGCAAATTAGCCACAGGCCATTTTATGGTGATAAATCACAATTTTGCTCACTTGGACCTCAAATCAATTTTGATACAACAGAAAGGCCCCTTGTCCGTTTTTGCGGAGTGGAGAACACAATTAAGGGTTTAAGGGGAGTGATGACAAGTCATACAAAACTTAGATTACATTTCATTCAACGTGGTGGAGAGAGGGTGGAGAAAGTCGCAAATTAATTCAAATGAATGTGCTTTGCATGGTATAAATTCACCAAGCTGGTCTTTGAGTTCCTTTAAACCAAAGCTGAAGTCTCAAGTTTGATGACTCAGTGGGGCAGATGTTTGCATTTTTTTAACCAGAGAGATGGACCATAGCAGTCCACTACAGTCCCTAGGAAAAATCAACACACAAATGCAGAGATGGACACGTATGGGCGGAGAGGGACACGCATGGGCAGAGAGGGACATGTACGGGCAGAGAGGGACACGTACGGGCGGAGAGGGACACGTACGGGTGGAGAGGGACACGTGTGGGCGGAGAGGGACACGTGTGGGCGGAGAGGGACACGTACGG
>JAOVYW010008377.1:0-10210 GCA_025775045.1 Hiodon tergisus
GGGAGAAAGCAGGAAGTATATAATCAGTACTCCCATGCGATGTCACTGATTGTTGTCAGGAAACTCCAATAGTTTTCCATAACCCTGAAACCTCATTTTTATAACTTTATATCGCTTTGACTCTTTGCGTTACTTAGCTTCTGAGACTTTAAGATCTAAAACAAAGAGAGATCAAGTATACAGCCCGCAAATTACTTCATACATAACTGAATCAGCAGTATGCTACACAATGGAATCCAACTGAAGCACTCCAGATAAAGATTTACTGCTGTCTGTCTATTTCAGGACCAACATAAATAGTGTCTCAGAACATTAATGCTGTCGGAAAATGTGAAAAGTTCAAAATTATTTAATATCCGTATAAAAACTGGAAAACTCACTTTATAACAATAATGAAGGAATTTAATGAAAAGCACAAAGGACAAGCATCGTAGTATGAAGACCACAGTGTTCTCCACAAAGTTACAGTTACAGTTAAAGTTTTCAGAGCCAGTTATGTATACTTTTCTGAGACATTGGGGTCTGGGTTTACGACGGACCAGGAATGGGGCACATTCTAGCCACCCTCCCCACCCCGGTGGATCGCACACGCTCATGACCTTCCGTAATGCACACACATCAAAGTTTGTAAGAGAGACAATTCTTCCAAATAAGGTCAGTTCCACCGAATGTCCCCGACATCCCTGCTATCTGTACCATGCAGACTGGCCTTCAACATTAAGGCTAGTCCCTCTCCTTCCAACCGTGAGTAAAGGAGCAAGGCCCTTCTGGACACAAGCCAATAGGCAGGCATCAGAGAATGCATCGAAACCTAACCAAACCTCAGAGTCTTAATATTAGTACATTTGTTACTATTGTTTATACTGATAGTCAAATATATTTATTACTTTAAAGTTTAAAATCATTCAGACACGGAAGACACGCTTAAGGTGGTTTAGTGATTAGTGCTAGTGATTATATAAAAATGTGCATTTTGTCAATTTTCATTAACATTTCATTCATTCCATTTAAAGCAAAACATTTCAAGTTCCAATATATTGTTTAATTTGTAAGCCATTTTTTTCAGCTGTCTCTCTAGTGTGCCATCTTTCAGATCGCATGTGAAAGTGCAATGTACTCCGACAAGAAGTACAAGGAAATCTCCCTCAGTTAACTCCTTAGTCTCAATACCAAAGCAGATACAGAAAGGACAACTTACCTGGTGGCCTTCCTCACACCTCCCAGCACAGCAACTGTCTGCCACGCAGAATGACTACACCTGCTGCTTGAGTCCTGCCTTTTAGGTTTGCTTGGTAATAAATCCCTGCTGGTGGCAGTGTTAGTGACTGTGTGCGCGTGATTCTGCTAACCGCCCCCCTCGTCCCCAGACACAGTGACGGCCAGAGTCAGGCTCGCCTTGTATTTTGATAAAGTGCTTTAAGGAAAGGGGGCTGGGCAGATGGGGTGGGTGCATGAAAGACAGATTAGAGGTAAGTTTAGATTATGTGTCTCACATGCCTTTAGTAATATTGAGAGCCTTGGAACATATGCACACAACCACAAGATGATAGCTTTTGATTGTTTATTGATATTCTTATTATTATTTTAATCTAGTTTGAGTCTTTATGTGATCCACCGTAGTGTGTTACATTGTGATAAACTTTTTGCAAACTATGTGATCCAGACAATGATTTCACTGGAACAATCAAAAAATTGAGAGTGGAATTCGGCTGTTGATGCTATTACAAAACCAAATAAATATTTTGCAATTTCATACAGTTGCTGAATGCTTATTGTGAAAAGTACATATATTCATAGCAAGTTAAATTTGCAAAAATATTTGTGAATTTTCTAACAATTTAGTATGACGATGAAACTCCTAATACATGCGTCTCCTGAAACATCATAACAAAGTTAAAACAAATTGTTTAATTTTGCGAATTAGTTGCTTTTAAGATCCATAAAACAGTGTATATGTCACTAATAATTTTTATTTTTTTTTTACAAATACAGCCAACATTTTTACATTCCAACAGTCAACAGGCTGGCTAGCTAATGCCTCTACATGTGATACCAAACTAGCTAAATACTACTGCTACTACTTTATCATGAATTTGTGACTTTCTAAAACATGGCTGCTGTACATAACGGAACACAATCACATTAGAGTAACATTAAAACAGACCCAGTTGCACCGGTTAAGAACAAGAGAAATAGCATAAATAAGTGAAAAAATTAAAACAACTCATCATATCACCTCTGTGCAGTCATCTTTGCATCGGCTCCCTGTTCGATTTAGGATAGATTTTTACGTGCACCGAAATTTTGAAATTTAATAATGCTTTTAAATCTTGTTTAAAACTATACTTTTTAAAAATTGTTTTATAGTTTTTCGTAACTTTAATTATACTATTTAAAGACATATTCACTGTTTTTATTAATGAGTGTTTGTTTCTATTTATCTTATTTTATTTTATCTTAGTTGGATGTTTTATTACTTATGTTTTATACATTTTTTGATATATATATATATATATTGTTGAGTCATCATTCAATATCATAGTATTTATATCCAACCATTAATGTAAGCAAAACAACTTAGTTGAAATAGAGGCAAAACCTCTGTAATAGAAATGATGGTCAATTGAACTGTAACAGAAGAACTCGAGCTAAGTTTTGATGTCTGAAGCTAGAGTTTGATTCAAGATGTATCAGCCAAATCTCCAGGCAATCCTATGGCATGCTCAGATGATTCCAGTATTCTGAGATGTTTAACTTTTTATACCCAGCAGATATTAACGGTTCAATGCATTATTGAAGTAGTTAATGCCATCTCTGTGACTATACTGATCCCTTAGCTAGACAGATAGCGTGCCCTTCCTTGATAACCAACAGCTGTGCCTTGAAAGGGTTTTTGTTCTTGCAGCTGTCCAAGAATTATCACAGCATACACACTGACCCAGGGACGACCTAGATTCAGCACTGCCATTCCCTTTAGTCCTCAACATCACCATTGATAGCCTTTTTTTTTTTTTTTTTACTGAATATCAACTACTGTACAAAAAATATTTTAATATAATTCCCATATCTGGTATCTGGTAACTTCTTCCACATCCCTGTGAAGTGGTACTCTACTTCTAAAGGTTGCTTTGTCGCTTTTTTCGGGCCCAGATTGCATATTCCATCGAATAACCATTTCTGAGCCGGCAATAATTATCAGTTTAGTAGAGAAACGATTGCTTTTAGAATTTAAAATGGTGTCAGAATTTCTGCAATTTATGAGTTTTATAAGAAGAAAATAATTTTAATCAATATGATTTGGGTGGAAAGGGGAATTTCTTAAATCTAATTTGCTATTGGTGCATTTAATTACACAAGTACCTTCTTTCATGTAAGACGTATTTTCCATCTCATATACAAAAAAGTCAAACACATCTCTAAATTGTATTACATTTTAAAATAATTTTCATATAAAAATATTTAAAATGCAAATAAATGTTGAATTAAGTACTTTAACACGCAGCCAAGAGCCACATCTCAAGGTGCCAACAATCAAAGACCTCTGAAAAAGAGCTCTGTCAGAGCTTGTTGGCAGGGAAAGGTTAGACTGGAAAATTCAATGTTAGGGGGCAGGTTGGGTTTGTAACTGAAGATAATAAGCTGTTTATTTTGGGGTTCCCTGAAGAGGGTTTTTGATTTAACTACTTTAGTTATGTTTAAAATTATCAGGAAGAGAAACAAAAGCCTGATTTCCCTGTCTCTGCCCACTGCCCCAGACTGGGCGTGCCTAGGAGGGAGGGCTACAAGTACAGAATATATTATATTATAAAGAAAAGTTTGATTTAATGTTCATGTCCAGTTGGCTTTGAATACGATACACATTTTTAGTGTTGGCTAAGAAGATCGAAAATATAAAAATATCAATAGACAGCTGTCATCATGCTGTTTTGCACATGTGCAAAATGGGTTACTTCATTCAATCATTATTTATTCGGTGCTTTTTCTGCACTGTTTTCAAATGCAAGTGAGTTGAATTACTTGGAGTGGTTTCTTTTCATCTGTTTTTGTTAGTTGTTTTTTTTGCATAAATCAACCTATTAGTATCAGTAGAAAATCCCAGTACAGTTTGTAGTATTGCAACTAAATAATGCATTTTTCGTAGTTTTCAGTTACCGTAAAAAGTTTATTTTAATTTGAAAAACCTTAAGTTATTAATCTGAGATAATTAGCAGGCAAATAACTATCTAACTTCATTAGCCTGTTTTTAACAATAGAGAAACGTTGTCGGTAGTTTTGGTGGAAAATGTTGTAATGAGCACGACTGAACGACATCTTTTAATTATAATTTTTTTAAATTAGAATTTCTGTTTTATGTATTTCAATTTCAATATATTACAGCATGCTCCGCATCCCTTTGCTTTCTGGTAACAATAAAATGGGACCACATTAAAGCCACAAGTCCCTGAAGGCATTTGAAATAAGCAACCCTCCTGACATAAATAAATGTCGTCATTATACAATGACAGTCCCTCCCGAGCATGATTGATTGGATGACCAAGGTGGATATTTTCGGCGGTGTAATAAAACGCTCAACGCTTTTGACCTTAAACAGGGGGGTAGTGACGGGAAGGTGTGAGCTGAGGTGCTTGATAATATTGGAGTGGTGTCTAACAGAAGAATTACTGGGTCAAGGCCGAACCACGTGAAGTGATGCCGTAGATCACTCGTCACTGCATCAACAATACTCTTCTTCCTGGCATCAATCAACGGCTAATCTTCACCTGTTCAGAAACTACAAATTACTATGACCACGTCAGGTGACTTATTTTCAAAACAAATAATATATACTTGTGGCATGTGGGGAGCAATAAAACATTTTTACACAGTTTACGCCTTTATTAGGCATGGCAGAACTAAAGAATTCACAGTTTAGATGCTTACAGAGCTTATACTTTTTACATTCATCGACATGCACAGCTTGACAAATTTACAGAAGCTTTTCAGAGTACTGACAAAATCTGGAATCTGAAATGTTTTCCGATTTTTAGAAGTGTGATCTCTTTAAGGTGAGTGAGCCTTCTGAATAAGGTTGTGTCCATAGACTCTCAGTCCCAGCCAATCTGTGGGCGTCCCACAGTTTTTCATAAAAACTTGAACGAAAGTTTATGAAATGTTGATCAAATCTCAAAGAATCTGATATTAGCACAATTGCAGCTTTAAAGAAAATTGTCACATGAAAAAAATCGAATTATCCCATGTTTCTCTAACACTGTAGCACATTCTTATATATAATATATCCAGCTATAGAGCAAAGATCATCACTAAAGGACAAGAATAAAAATAATAGACATTGACCAATTTTTAAGACCATGTTATTACCCCCAACATAAATTTTCCAGTAAAATATCACAGCATTGTTTCGAGATTAAGTTTTAATAATAATATTTGCTATTATTTATGTAAATAATTACTGTAGAATGTTAATTGATGGATAAAATACGTTCCAATTGTACAGACTTATGAATGCTGACTGATTTAGAATATTGAGTAAGATAAGAAGTAAAAATGTATATATATATACATCAAAGTCAGTTCTAGGAGAAAATGAATAAATTAGGTTAATTGTGGCAATAAGTTGACTATTAAAGTGCTTAAATCCTTAAAGGGTACTCACAAATGTGCACTGCACCCATTGTCACTTCTCCCCACACTAACCCCCCCCCCTTTTCAGTGAACTAAGAAACCAGTGGCTGCACTTCCACCAGCCACTACTCCCTGCATGGACCAAACAGAGGGGGACGGCCTCCACTCCCGCCTCCAATTGGGCCACACCAAATGTCAGCTGAATTAAAAGAAGTTGATGGGAACTGTAAATATTGTTGATAAAATATTGAAGTGCCTACGCATACTTATAATTAGTATTGTTGTTGTTATTATTATTATTATTATTATAACGATTTAAATGGATAGATAAAAATAGGTTGAAAGGGTAAACAAAATAATTAAGTCTTTTCCAATGGGAAGGGCTCAGTGGTTAAAAACTAGGTGTGCTGATCAGAGTCATTTGTATATGGACCGTGAGAGGTAAAGTTTATTTTCTGTTATTTCATTTTTGGATTCCTATGGTTTCTTATTTGTTTAATTTTGCTGATTGATCTTTTGTTTAGATATTATGTTTAATATTTTAAAGTAATCGTATTATTTGTATATTTTTATTGGTATATATTTACAGAACCACAGCTATAGTTTTATAACTTTTGCCTGATTATTGTAAATAAACACCCCTGCACCTTGATCTCTGTGTGGTGTGCCATCTTTATTAGTGATTGTCTCAAGGGGTGCGACAGAGGACCCTATCTCAGTCAAATGTGTGACATTTGGTGGCAGTAGTGGGATGGCAAACCACAGAGGTCGTACGGAAAGACAGCAGGTCAGGTTTACACTCGCAAGCTGGAAAAGTGACAATTACAAAGGAGGCAGAGGAGGATGCTAACTGGGACACCGTAGGCTCAGAGATGTCCAACGAGAAGGATTTGATCAGTTTTGACTAGGAGCTCGGTCTAGTGCCAAACAAAGGCCCATGCATGTCAAGCCGGCAAGGTCAGAGGAGCCTGTGGAGCAGTTAACAGCCAGTAGAAGACAATCAACAAAGCTGGTAACTCTTCTAAAAGACTTCCTGGTCAGCCAAAGACAAAGGGAGGATAATCTAGTTTGTAAACTACAGGAGCTTAAAACTGTCATGACTGTCCCCCTTACATACATAGCCCTCTCAGGACTTACCACAGCCGGTAACACCAGTTCTACCTCTAACGCCTCTCACACACGGCACAGGAGAAAGCCGTCACTTGCAGCTGCCTACACCTACACCTAGGGGTCACCCTCAGAACCTGTCAACTCCAATCCTCCTTTTGCCTCACGACATACAGAGTCACTGGACCCAGCAGTTCATTCTGAGCTGGTGCTCCGACATGACCCAAAGATGCGTCCATTCCAACAGGGAGAAGATATTGAAAATTTTCTAGTATGTTTTGAACACATGGCTAGAACATGAGGTTAGCCTGAATGCGAATGGGCCTGTAGAAGCGTATCTCTTCTTACTGGGAAAGCTCTGGGTGAGCAAGCTTCCAACTTATATGCAGACCTGAGGGATATCGGTTTTGAAACCTATCAGGTGTATTATTATTTAGCACCAATGCCAAGAACAGTTTACCACTACAAGAAATTATTGGACAGGCTATTTAAAAACAAAACAAAACAAAAACAAAAAGCAGAAGAACAGTGCTATTTTGGTCTCAGCACCTATTTTTCTGCTGAAATAGAACCTCGTCTAGTGCAAACGCAGGGAAAATACGTGATGATGGCACTGTTGAAAAAACTCATATCTAAAATAATGTAATAAACCCCTTTTGAACACTCATTAAACATTATCGGGATTATCAGTACTGAAAACCCATCATAAAACTATAACCTAGATTACCTAACCAAACCTAAAGATTCTATCTTTAACCTCCAATAACATATACTCTCAAACCCTCGGCAAGCTTAGTTTCGGTTGGCAAGGTATACAATTAATTTTTTGAAGAAAAACTGAAAATAAGCAAGGAAAACAAAATAAACACAAGAAAATGAAAATAAAACTGTAAATTAAGAAGGACAATACGGCACAGAAAACAAGAGCATATACATTGTTAAAAAGCCAGATTTTAAAACGGTGTTTAAAAAAAAAAAAAAGAAGACACGGTTAGATGCTTTTATATTATCTGGGTTGTTCCAGAGCTACCCTTGGTTTTGAAACTAGATTCTTGGACAAGAGGGCAATGAGGTATGTAGTGGTTGAAAGCTCAGTGGTCAGTCCACGTCTTGTCTGAAAAGTAATCGATAAAATCTTTAAATCAAGGGAGTAACGCTGGGAGGATAGGGGTGATATGAGTTCTCCTGCTTGTCCTAGTCTGGTGTCTTGCCACTTATTTTTGTACTAGTTTGTAGTCTGAAAATGGACAGAGTGCACTGATTAAGGCAAGTAATAAGATAATTGCAGTAATCTAGCCGTGATGAGATAAAAGAACGAATGACCTTTTAGGCATCACCAATAGACATAAAATATCTAATTTTAGCTGTATTTCATAGCTAGTAGCAGAGCAAGATTACAGTAGCTAGGAATGAAGATAACAATCGTAGTATATAAAATGATGCTCCAGTATTCAAAGCCATCACACATCACACTCGATTACCTGTAAATTCTCCATCAGGCACCCTTTCAGCTCTTTTTAAAAATATATTTTACCTTTTTCTTCTAAAGTAAATGGCTACGACCACATACTCATTGATAATAGAGAGATGTCAGCAATCCTTGCCTAATAAAAGAGTAAAGGACGTGTGGGAGTTTAATTAACGTCCGATCTCTGTGTAGACGGAGCTGCGCTGCGGCTTTTGAGCTGCCCTTTGATTGGTGTCAGTCACTCCACAGTATTCGTCCTCTTGTACAGGCTCTAATTCCACTGAGCTGGGTCACAAGGTGCAGGAGCCAACATAAACCTGCAGGATTAATGCATAAAGCCCCTCAGCCTATCGTTTTCCATTTTCACAAAATGTCAGCACGAATAGTGGTCATGCCATTCGTCCGCGTCCAGAGCAAAGAGTCCTCTGCATGCTAACTAGAAGGTTCCCAGTCTCCCTCACTCTCTACACAGCAGAAATATGATTTTCTAACAACTTTACTTTACTAAATCCTGCCGAAAGAGAGAACATGGTCAAGAAGAAAGGACCGCTCCCTATTATTCACTGCCAAAAAATGCACTTAAGCAAAAATTCACTCTATGAATAACATTTCATTACTTTTTAAACAACATGAATTTTAAATATTTAAAATGAAATGTGGTGAAATGATTTTGCAGCACCAGAATACACGTAGATCCATAGAGATGTGAAATATTATATATATACATATATTAAAGACATTTAACTTCAATGCATTAGCTCTATTCCTACTGCCAGTATTTGTACTAATCATTATCAAATGCCGTCAGAAAAAATTAATTTCAGTTCCAGTGTTTATAAAAAGAATGCATACAAATCAAATCACAGATTGCATTCTGCAGAATTGCTCTTGCAACTCTTGCCATGCTGGTGCAGACAATTTGGTTGAGGGAATCCAAACTAAAACGAAAAAAATAAGCGGTGGCCAGTTTAAGAGGAGCATCCTTGTTTTTAATATACGTTAGATTACCACGATGACAGCAAAGTCTACATTTTTTTGTTGACTGTCACGTGTTAAAGTAAAACTTGGCCAGCATTTCATGTTATGTCTGGCTGATTATGTCGCTGTAGCACGCCGACGTGCTTGATTCAAGAATAATCGGCAAACAACACTTCCGGGTTCCCTGGCGGCGATTTATTGTCAACGCAAAGAAATTAACAAAACCTCTCTTCGGGGATCGCCTTCACGGGTTCAACCCAAACTAAATAAAACGCAGAACATAACTAATGAAAACGAACACGAACTGTTGGCAGCCCCTTCCCCAATGCCGACTCTTTTTCTTCCGCGTTCGCTTCTCTTACCGGCGTTCTTCCGCCCGGCTCCTCTCCCGATTTCTAGCACTTGCCGAGGGATCACAGGCTGTTAAATTATTTTCATAATTACCGCAATCCTCAGCCGGTGCTGGTAGGCGTGTCCGAACATCTCCTGCAGGTGTTCTTGAGACTTACGTGTGGTACAGGCTATCCGTTACATTTTTAGACTAAATTTACGAAGTAAAAAGAAAGCTTCCTGTCTTCATTATTTACCAGGAGTAGTACATTGTACTTATTTAATAAGTACAACGATACAACACATTTCTACGGAATGTGGGATTAGTACTTTGTTCAGGAGTACAACAGTAGTTGGATTAGAATTTTTTATTATCACGTAACTCCACTCCCCCACTAATGAGGTTGAAGCCTCCCTGAAGGTTATGTCTGTCAAAAAAGCAATGGAGTGTGTTGTGGTGTTCATAAGATTTATCAGTTTTCATCACTTTAGTTTTAGTCTCTGTATGGTTGGAGTGATGCACTGCGTATGTTACAGTCAGCACTCCACCTGTCTTATGCTAACAGGACAGTTATTAATAATCTAGTCAAGAACGAGATTTGCTAGATATTAGCACTTTGTTCTGTGTACATGAGTTGCAACATAGCATCTAATATAACCCATGTATACTAGATTTTGCTCAGGTTGATCAAATTTAAGTTATAA
>JAOVYW010008378.1:0-10210 GCA_025775045.1 Hiodon tergisus
AGTGTAACAGAGAGAGGGTTACTGACACAAACACTGGAAGCAGCCGGAGTGTTCCACCGAAAGGCACGTGCGCAGTACCAGCAGGCTGCAGGTTCGAATCCCAAGAGCGAGCCATCTGACCTGCACCACTTCAGTAAACGGGAGGGCGAGGGTGGAAACACTCACCCACAGCTGGTCGTCGTGTCCCGGGGGGCTCTTCTTTATGAAGGCCCCGTAGTAGGTGGCGATGTTCCGGTGGTGGGAGTACTTCTTCAGCATGTTGATCTCCAGTTTGATTTCTTCCTCTTCATCCTGACCCACAGCACCAGAGACAGGAAGCGGTTTGTAAAGCCATATCAATACACAACAACAACAACAACAACAACAACAACCCCTTCAGAAAAACTTAAGATACCATTGCAATACCACTAACAATGACAACGCCTCTCACTGAAATCTCAGACTGGAGCCCGTTATTTTACGAACCTAGCACCAAAACCACATAGGCACGAAATCACTTACTGCTTAAGCTACCCTTCTCAAGAAAATAAATATGTTTTTTTGGGTTTAATGGCCTAGGGATTGCCCCGTGCTGTCGATTTGCCAGTCTAATAAAAAAAAAAAAAGCAAAAAGCTCTATCATAATCCAGTAGGCCACAAAACTCGTCCAACCGGTCCAAACGGTTACAAACTGTTAGTGTCAGAGAGATAATATTTCACAATGACGTGAGGTGACAGATGTAATATACAGACAATATACAGACAAATGCTGTGCTCACAAAGGCCAGGTACCGGATGGTGACAGAATGTGCTTGCCAACAAAAATGTTTCCAATACTTATAGACGTCTGCAATTAAAAAGATAATACTGTCACACTGTTAAAACCAAGACAGGCTGGTGCCATGTGTCACGGCGATCTCCGCACACTCAGACACATTACTCAGCACAACCGCCTTTAGAGAACCTAAACCTGAAGAGAACCTAAACCAGAAGAGAACCTAAACCTGAAGAGAACCTAAACCTGAAGAGAACCTAAACCTGTGTAACTTCGCCATGTTCTGTGTATGGGGTTTATGGTTACGGATAGCCCCGGGTGTCACATCGGTAAGCGTGGACAGGCTGCGCATTTATCAGTAAATTCTAAACGCCTGGGTACAGCCTCGTGGTTTCACCCTTCACTTTTAACACGGTCTGAGAAACCCCAAAACAAAACCAAACCCAAAAGTTGACCCAGACATTGCCTGTACAGGAAGCGGCGATGGGGAGAGCATGGATTCTGCAGCTGTCGGGAACCGTCAATCACAGCTCCAGGGAGACCCCCGGCCTCACATGGCAGAGGACAGGGCACACCGCGGGTTTTTTTTTTTTTTGGGGGGGGGGGGCTACATGCAAAGCCCAAAGACTCCACTATACCAACAAATCTGCAGAGAAATCACATAAAACACATCTTCCTCCCCGGTATCATATCAGCCAGGACTGTTTTATAGGTCATTTACTTAATGGGTAGAGATCATTATGACTTAATAAATTACACCACCACATACACGCTTCTCCAAGTTTAAAACTAGTCAAGCTGAAGCCTGCTAATGCCAACAGTTTTTTTGCAGTCAATGACCCATGGAACATTTTTTTTTTTTAAATGTAACATTGAGAAGCAGAAAGTGCTCTCTCTACAACCTAGCCTCTCCTTGTCCAACACATCAGCAACTGTAACCCATTTCAAAGCAAAAAAATCCCTCTCTCTTCTACCTATCCCAGAATGCCTTGGCTTGGAAAATGTGGAACGGGAAATAGAATGTGGGTCAGGGCAGGCAAGCCGAAAATTTGCCTGTGTAAATGATCCATTAAACCCCAAACTCCAAACATGTGACTAACAGGATCTGTCCGGCACAACCGATTTTTATTTATTTTTATTTTTTTGTCTCAGAGATCCGACCCGTTTAACGGCCCAGTGAAAGTCCACATCTGGTTTCCAGTATGAAAACAACTGGAAGAAGCACGCGTAAAACGGCAGACTGTTAAAGGGAAAGTAGCACATTGAACCCAGCGCAGCCCTCAGCACCAAAGACATGTGACACAGACATGTGACACAGGGGTCAGAGCCGTGGATTCTGGGCCAGCAGGTTTCCAGTCATCATGTGCTGATGAGGAACCTTATTGGCAGACACTTTACTTACATTTTGTTTAAAAAAAAAAAACTGTTCTAAAAATGATAAGTAAAGGAGAAAACTTGCAGGGTCCCCAGTCTGGGAGGGACCCCTATGGGAGAACCCACGCCACTGCACCCTAACGATTTTCAAAAATAAACATGTGACTCTACCCCACTTGGATACATGCCAAGCAGAAACCCTCTGTCTTTATTCAGGATGCAATTCAGAAAGGACAAAGAAAAAAAGGGATTTCATTTTCGTTTTGGGGGGGAATGGAGTGCTGACTGCTGTTGCGATTTTGAAAAGCGTTCCTCGGGGGTCGTTTTTCTTAAGACTCATGTTGTAATGATCTTGTCTAATAATGACCTCCAGTGAATTTCCTCGAAACAACTGAGAAAAGATATGAAACAAACAAAATAAACAAATAAAACACAACACGATCCCGGGAACTAGCGTCAGTATTGACTGGCAGGTCAAGGGGAACCGCTGCAGATGTGGGCGGGCGCAAACACACTGCTAACGTCCTCATTTTGTAACGCCTACGATATAGCAACTCTATGACCTAGTAACAACCTAAAAAAAAATTTTTTTAAACCATTTAGCTAAAGTTGTGCAAACGTAGCGTGGATGCACGCCACTGACTTTTGGCACAGGGAAAGGGCTAGGATTGGAAGACATAACTTCCTGCGAGGGGGAAACGTCACAAACACGTGACCCGCGAAAGCGTCACTGGAATTAGACCACATCGTGAGTTTCCCCTCTCCCACATTTACACTTGGACTGGCCCCCCAAATACCAAACAACCGGGACATTTTTATAAAAATTCCGATTAAACTCCGTACACAGACAGCGAGAGCCCAGTTTGCTAAGTCCCAAGCGTAGGAGCAGAAATTCATCAAACATGATGAAACGTGGGACGGCAGCGGGGACGGCAGATGCCTTTTAACGGACCTAGATGGTTCCCTCTCGGCACGGGGTGAGGAAGGGTGCGGGCTGGGTGCTTAACCGTGGGAGGGCCTTCTACAGCCTGCATGGACGGCAGTGAAAACCTCCTCTTCAGCTGGGAGGTCTGGTGCAAGCACAGAAACGCATCACGAGTATCCGATGACATAATCATATCATAAAACCTCCAGCTGGCATGCAGGGGGAAAAAAAAACAACCAAAAAAACCTCTTCTCCACAATAAAAAAAATAGAAAAGCGGCCGTTTCATATTAAATAATCCCAGTGAAGCGAACATCAAACGTTTCCAAGTATAGCAACTTAGGAGCTGGGCTGATGGGGAATGACGTCTGGCGCCTGAATGACAGGTTCTGTGACCTCTGACCTCTGACCTCCGACCTGCGTCCTGGCCAGACGGGACACACTCACGTGCACTAAGCTTGTGTGTGCTTAACGTTAACCCACCGCTGGAAGAGAGACCTACGGATCCTCTACGCCTCCTTAGCCTAAGAGGTATGAAAACCAAAAGGTTGAAAACATGGGGAAACTGACGCACGCTGAAGCCGGAGATTAACAGACATGTAAAAACATAACCAATGCAAGTCGCTCCGGGTGTCTGCTAAGCGAAAGCTTAATCAACAACCCCCGCACCATCGCCCACATGACACACAAACACACGCGCGCACACACCTCCCTCCCTCCACACACACACACAAACAAACACACGCGCGCACACACCTCCCTCCCTCCACACACACACACAAACACACGCGCGCACACACCTCCCTCCACACACACACACACACACACACACACACACACACACGCGCACAGACCTCCCTCCACACACACACACACACGCGCGCGCGCGCACAGACCTCCCTCCACACACACACACACACACACACACACACACACTCACAGCAGGGGTAAAGTGCACTTGCTTACCTCTGTGACGTCCATGACCTTAATGGCTGCCAGTTGTCCAGTTTTGACATGTCGCCCCTGCAGGGAGAAGAGAAACCGGGGGAAAGGTCAGATGTTGTATTTTCACACGTGTAGTGCCTGACCGAGCAGGAGCAATCTTAGCAGGCGACCAATCAGCCTAGAGAACGCTACAGCCTGGCCCTCAGTTCTTGTGCTCAACATTTAAGGGCAGGAAGGAAGTGTTTCCACATTAGATGTCCAGGGCAGAAGGCTGCAACCCCACTCTGGACCGAGGGTGTGCACAGCTCATGATATCAGAGCTTTGGTTCGCCTCATGTTAGAAGTGGCACCTCAGTCAGTGGCCAGACACATGGCACCTCCAGAGTACCAGCACACCAAACAGGAATGTCACTGTGCGACTGACGCCTAGCCAAACATCATGTCAGGCAACTTACGTTCCAGAACAAAGTGTGGCACAAAGCAGCAGCGGAAACACCTACATATTATACATGCGGAACAAAGTTTCCCATAAACCCTTAAAGCACCCCCCCCCCCCCCGCCGCCCCTAGCCCACCCCATTTCTTTCAGATGACCGGTTACCCAGAATGCCCTGCACCCATCAGTGCCATTTCATTCATGCCGGAATGGGCCCTCAGCGGCCCATGGGTAAGGGAGGCCAGATCCAGGGCAGCACCTGTCAGTGTCCCATTGCAGCAGCCGCGCAACCAAAGACCCAGCCTCACGCAAACAAAACACAGCCCAGGCACGTAAGAGGAGAGGCTAGCGAAACTCATTTAATCAGCAGCTACGAGGGACCATCACGAACGGCACCCCAGGTATGATACCAGAGTCTTTTACACGTGTTAGAAAGGCGGCGGCTAATGGCGCAGGCAGAGGCAGAGAGACAGACAGACAGACGAAACGAGTCGTAGTAAATATGCTGTTAATGCGTGTGGAAATGAATAATCCACTGAGAAATGAATTAGGATTAAAGTCAAACTCCAACTGTGGGACTGCAGATATCTGGGGCGCGACCCAAGTCACTAGGCTACCACAATGACACACTGAACAAACATTCCCACACTGTTCCCTGGGCAGCACTACACTCCTCCTGGGTAAACAAGCCAGCCAGGAAACAAGAGTCTGCATTCCTCTGCCAGCTATTCTTTATATATATTCTTATATATATATATAGCACTAAAAATAAATAATCTAAGATGCAGTTCCTTACAGAACGATCAAACGTGTATTTTACACCCCCCTTGCAGCAGGGGGCGACACAGTGCTGGAAGTCACGGTCACCGCAGCGGCCGCCAATGCCACGTCTTCCCCCACCCAGGGCACCTACGCCTCCCTGAGACCCCCCAGCCTGGGGCAGGCTCCAGGTGCAGTGCGCGGCACCCACGGGGAAAAAAACCCCGGTGGGTTAATGAGCAACATCTCCCTCCGCCACACAGGAGAGGGAGAGGGTCTGTCTGAGCGATGACATCATCGCCAGGGTGCTGGGAGACTTGGGTTTCCTTTGTCTGAGCCATGCGGGTCACCTGAGCTCGAGGGGGCAGGGCCTCAGCGATAATAGATTAACCCGCTTTAGCACAGACAGCAGCTGTCAACTTGTGTCTGACCGTTGCGTTTTTATTGCCCTGTTTTTACAGACCATACCGCGTTCAGCAGGTAACAAAACTAACTTCTTCAAACATTCACTATAGACAACAGATGTGATTAGCTTCTTTTTGTCCACATGGACGACTACAGCACAATAACACTTATGGAGCAACAGGCTCCCTCACCACCGCTCCGGTCGAGCGAGCGAGAGAGACAGAAAGAGACAGGCAGACAAGACAAGAGACAGACAGAGATAGAGAGAGACAGAGGACGGTAGACAAACAGAGATAGAGTAAGCAAGAGAGACAGTGATAGAGAGAGACAGTGAGAGAGACAGAGACAGACAGAGATAGAGAGAGACAGAGGACGGTAGACAGAGATAGAGTAAGCGAGAGAGACAGTGATAGAGAGAGACAGTGAGAGAGACAGAGACAGACAGGGGCACCACCACTTTGATATCTCGAGGGATCAGATGCACGAGCCATATGCCACTAAGTGGGCAGTTTAACCTCTTCAGCGCCGAAACTGACCGGGCTGAATCCACAGCAGGCCAACGCGTCGCCCTCCTTTCCACAAGTCCTTCACCCAGTTCCCCACAGTATCAATCCTGCTGTGGGAGCAGGGGAGATCTGAGCAGGCACAGAGCCCGCGTCCAAATGGCACAGCCAGATCCGTAAACATCCAGCCAATCAGACGGCGTTCTCCCGCTGTAACACTCTAGACGCGTCATTATACACACTTCTCGCCACAAAACGCACTGTTCCGATCAGACAGGCCCACGCGGACATCACAGGATTTCCTCATTTTATCCCCAAAATTGGACCATAGCAGAGGATAAAAAAGCAAAGAAATAAAGATTTGAAATGGAAATGGCCGGCTTTACGTTACCAACCCATCACGCGAGTGCCGGCGGTTTCCCACACTGCGGTCAGAGCCACCGCGACTCCCTCGCTCGCCATGGACCGAACTCTTATCACACAAAAAATGTAAAAAGCCTTTCACATCAGGCCGAGACGTCTCTATGATCAGAATCGCCGGCCAGTTCGCTGGGTCAAACACTGAGGGAGGGGGGGACAGGGTCGAGTTAACGAGCGAGGGATGAAGATGCCGCAGTAACGGCCAATTAAGCCGGGCGCTGCGTTTAATCTTCCCCTCATGGTTCTCCGCTCCAAAATTCCCAAAACTCTGAAGTTCTGCGGCACCTGAAATAGCTGCCGGCTCTCGCTATTTGAACCAGTCGATCGAGTAAACGTAAACAACCCTTGAACTTTTCAACTTGACTGCCGAGGGGCGGAAAGAAAGCTGCAGCACACGGCTCGTTTTGAAAAAAGAGCTGGATCAAATAAAACGTTAATCGGTGATTTACCGCGACTACACTTTAAATAAACAGCTACAGAGGCAGGAGTAGACAGAGCGGCCATTTTCTCCCTCAGTCACCCTTACCGACTGCAGTCGGTCAGCTCCTCCACCTCAAACGGAACTCATCTCTAGCTGAAAGACTACACTCCCCAGAATGGCTTTGCACCCCAGCGGGGACGCTAGGCCAGGGCACTGCTCGGGACCTGGGGGAGCCGGTGTCTTTGACAGAGCCAGACTTGTGTTCCCACCACCTGTGAGAAGCCGCAGTGAGCACCATCTGGTAGACAAGGCAGAGCCTGTGAGGAGGCGGCGCCCCGGTTACTGTAGTCACGGTGACCCAAGTGAAGCAGGAGAGCTGTCACCAGGGAATGTTTCTGGCCGCTGTGATGTTAACACCTGCGTGACAAAAAACCAGCACGGAGACCAGATGCCAAGTGTGTAAAATCTGAGTGACGACTTCTTAAAAACAACAGAATTTTTTTTTCAGCTGTAATTGATAGATTGTGCGTGTGCAATGTATTGAAAATGCAAAAAAAAAAAAAAAAAAAAAATCTACCTACAACACAACCATAAAACTCGCTCAATTGGCAACGGATAGGCCTATTCTGTCAACATAAATAACGAATTACAAGCAACGGCCCCAAATTTTCACAAATAAATTTAGATCGATTCCTGCAACCGTCAGTCTGTGCCACAACGGGGTTTTTTGCGATCGTCGAATCAGGCTACAATGTTGTGGCTAGTTTTATTTCACAGCCAGTAGAATGATTGACGTCTGCTTGTTAGCTATCCGTCAGTGAGCTCTGCAGCGTTTGGTTTTTTGGTAGAAGTTACAGACAAGACGTCTCCTTTTTTTGAGTTACATCACATGGCGTTTGCCCAGAGCGGTGTTTCACCAGCACAGCATTTCCAGTATTTATCCCCACCATGGGACATGTGGAACTATATTGCATCATGCCAGGGACCTAGCTGCCAAACTAGACTTATTTTTTTTATTGTAAGTTGACTGATTCTAGGATCAGTGCCGACTTTTAGGATTGTAACATGGTAAACGGGAGAGCTGATCCTGGATCAGCACTTTGAAGCAACATCTAATTTTTACCTTGCAAACCAAACCCATGTTTACCCGTCACTAAGCAACGCTTGTAGTTTTTTGGTCATTCAGTGTGTGCCATTAAATTAGTGAACTACACAGCCGCCGGTCAAGGAGCTGAGAAAAAGCAGAAAACCTGCATCCACTGTGTTGTTGCTGAAGTATGTCAAAAAGAAAGCTTTACGTTAACAACGTTACCAAATACGTTTTTTATTTTTCCATTTTCAGAAACTAAAGTTTTTAGTCGAATTATTGTGACAAAAATCGCCAGTGGATGGGCTGCAAGCTTTTTACAAATGGGAAAACTGATCACAGGGAGGCAATGAAAAGGAATGGTAGCACTATCACATGCACGCACGCACACAGAGACAAAGACGTAAACACACACACACAGGCATGCACGCACGCACAGCACACAGAGACAAAGACGTAAACACACACACACAGGCACGCACGCACGCACGCACAGACAAAGACGCAAACACACACACACACACACACACAGGAATAGGCACACAGACAGGCACACACACAGACAGGCGCACACACACACAGTCTGAGAAGGTCTCTGAACAGCCGAAGCAAAGTGACAAAAATACACGCCTGTCAGCAATAATTGGCGGGTGGCAGAAACATGTTTCACTGTACATATGGTAATGGTCTGTGCCAGTGTCTTTTTCCCACACAGCCGACTTAAGGAGCAAAATTATACACCCATAAAAGTGTTTATTATGAGCATTTACATTTTACTTTTAAATCCTTTTAAAAAATTGTGTATTAATTATTCGACAAAACGAAGCATCGCTGGAAAGGGTCGCATTATTATATATTGTGTATATATTGTGTATATCTTATTACATATTGTGTATATATTGTGTATATATTATATATTGTGTATATATTGTGTATATATTATATATTGTGTATATATTACATATTGTGTATATATTATTATATATTGTGTATATATTATATTGTGTATATATTACATATTGTGTATATCTTATTACATATTGTGTATATATTATTACATATTGTGTATATATTACATATTGTGTATATATTGTGTATATATTATTATGTATTGTGTATATATTATGTATTGTGTATATATTATTATATATTGTGTATATATTATTATGTATTGTGTATATATTATGTATTGTGTATATATTATTATATATTGTGTATATGTTATTATGTATTGTGTATATATTATTATACACAGGATAATGATTGAAAGGAAGGAGGGTGGGCTTAGAACTTTTCACATCAACGTCACCAAACATTTTCAAATGTGTGATCTCCAAAACATTAAACAGGGACATTTCACCAGTCGGGTTTCTGCCATCAACCACCGCACCAATGTTTCACCTCACGCCTAACTTCACCAGCAATGTTAACTGCCCCCACCGACAGAGAGCACGAAGGACTGGGTATGCACCCCAGAGGGCCACCGATCGCTCATTTTTTTTAGGACCTTCTCTCCCACCATGAAACACACACACACACACACACACACACACACACACGAGTTTGCCTTGCACGCTCAGATTCTACAGGTGCCGCCTGACCGCAACTTACACGTTCTGGATATATCAAGCACTCTAGTCAGGCATTCCATGCATTCGAGACAGATAAGCGGACGGACGGCGATATAAATACTGTCAATGGAAATTCCAGAGACTCTTTTCGGGACGGAAACTTAACAACTGAACCCTCTGGTATCTCGCAAACCAAACAGATAGACAGCGAAACCCCAGCACGGTTCTCCTCATGCTCACCACGGTAACCGAAACCCTCCCCGCATGGAGGCCAGAAGACTCGGAGACTCGGACAGTTTTAGAATAACTGGGTCTCTCGGGGCTCAGACTCCCATTTCCTTCCTGTTCAGTTCTTCCTCTGTGACAACACGCCAACAGACTCCAGCACCATCAAGGGGTTGTGCTGGGCGTCTGTAACTTAGTCAGTGCTATTCCTGAACTCAACCTTTCACACTATCACCAAGCTAAACCAAGTGGAAACCTTCTGCCCTCAGACATGTGCCGGAGATCAGGGCCAGGATGACAGTGATGACTAGGACGGTGGAGGTAAGGACAGGATATAGTGATGACTAGGATGGTGGAGGTAAGGACAGGATATAGTGATGACTAGGA
>JAOVYW010008379.1:0-10208 GCA_025775045.1 Hiodon tergisus
CCTGTCTGGTCTATTCTAGGGCGGAGTGGGGGTAATTCAGGATTCTGGATCACTCCTGTCTGGTCTATTCTAGTGGGAGTAATTCTACCAGCAGAAACTCGTGTAGCAGTGGAGACTGGGTGATCTCATGTCACCCCGGCGGACCGGAGCAGAATCCTGCTTGCTTGGCGGTGGAGACTGGGTGACCTCATGCCACCCTGGTGGACCGGAGCAGAACCCTGCTTACTAGGTGGTGGAGACTGGGTGATCTCATGCCACCCTGGCAGTTGATGTAGAAAACCACCGACGTGTTGTTTGACTGGAGCGTCCCCTGGATCTCCGCTTGGATAGTGTAGAGAATATAAATGATGTATATATCCTTGCATCACAGAGGAACTGGAGTGAAAGTACAGGAGACTCTTACCATTTGTGAGAGATACAAATTCACCTCTTTTCTGAAACAATTTTGTAATTTTAAGAGATTCTTATTTATATGTAATAATGCAAAAAACAACAGTTCAATTTATAATAAACAAAAAAGCCTTTACAGATTAAGATGTTGACAACAAAGATGAAACTGATCATCTTTTGACAGTTTACACTTCATATTGTACCAGTAATTCAGTAGTGTGTTAACTTTACAGAATGATTTTGTCGTGTTTCCATTAGTTACCCAAACCTTTCAGCAGAGGGAGCCAGAATGGCCTGCAGAAACGGATAATTACAATAATATTTACAGTGATGTTATACACTTTAAGCATTAATTACTGAATCCTTTATTTTACTAGACTGAAATGAAAAAAGTGTCTGTCTGTGGGGGTGTTTTTTGGGGTCCGGATTAACTGCCTTTGCAGGGCATTGAGGACTTCCTGGCCCGCTGACGAGGGGACGTGTGACCAGCCGGACCCAGGCCTGGACAGACACGAGGAACAGGCTCGCCTCAGCCCGTACCCATCCTGCCCGTGCCAGAGGGGGCCCTGGAGGGGCATGGCTTCCCACTGGGGTGGCGGGGGGCGTCTGTGGGGAGGTGGGAGGGTGGCATGCAGCCAGTTGCCATGTCCCTGAGCTGGGAAAAAGGGCTGAGAAAGAGGCCCGTGTTGTGCACCTGAGTGGTTCCACTTATGGAAATCCCACTCAGGTGCCACCAATCCCAGGCCCTTTAAAAGGGAGAGATGGTGAAAGATAGACAGGAAAGTGTATGCGTTTGAAGGTTTGCACCTTTGGTTGAATGTTTAAAGTGCTGTTTTTGTCTGCCCTGAAAAAGAGGTTTTAGTTGCCAGTGTGGCCCCTTGATGTTAAGTCTGTTTCATTCTTTATTTTTGTAAATATTGGACCTTTGTGTGCGACATGCCAAATAAAAGGTGTAAACCATTGCCCAAGGCCTCAGTCTTCGGCCGCACTTGGACTGAGGACGCCCTTGCGTGCTACAAATCACTTCCTACTTTATGCAACAACCATGTTGAATTCCATATTTGAACTTCCAGAGGTCAATGCCCAACTTAAATTCTGGAATACTCGTCGCCTTTTACTGGTGCACCATCACCGTCCTGATTGGACGCATTGCCGTCTGGTATGACAGTTGCACCGCCCACAATCTCAACATCATCGCTTGACATGAGTTTAAAAAACCCCTGTGCTAAAGTGGTGTACAGCAGTAGAAACACAATACCACTTGTGAGCTGTCATTGTTTGCTCCTGTTACTGAGGCTGCATAATAACTGCACCACATAGAGTGTTCTCCCTTCCCTTATTTTTCAACTGTGGACCGTGTAATGTTTTATTTCCTGACTTGTTCCCCTCTCTCTCTCCCTTTATATTTATATGTACGATTATATTTCAATGGTTTTTCGTTCCGTTTTTACTTTTTAAGTGACGACATCAGATGACAATAATGGGGAAATGTAAGTTTTCTGCGCTACCTTGTAGTGTGCTGTTAAAACCACAAGGTGGCGATATGACTCCAGGTTCCACATTATTAACCGCACAAAATCTCGAATATTTCTGACAGGAAATTTTTATTTATTTATAAAACTTCTCCTTGTTGTTGTTGTTGTTGTTGTTATTATTATATGATTGGTAAGATACAATTTATTTCTGAGTTACTGGCACCTGATACTGTTTAACATGGTTATGTTACATAAGTGAGTTTGTTGTTATCCAACAACATCAGTGTTCCTTGTTGAACAACATGGACCCCGTTGCTTCACCCTTCTGTAAGATGGCGCTACTCCTTCCTTCATGCAGAAGCTGATTTCATTTTGATTAATTATGCTGATGGCCCATAACAGGTCAGGTTATATATTTGGTTTGGTAATGTGACACTGCTACCTCATTGTATACTGTGATGAAAATTCCCTTATTACTTCCTGTTTTATCACCAGCTGTCAATCACACTGAGTACATGTCCTTATGATAAACAAGTCACCTACATGGACATTGGGAAACTGCACAGGCCTTATAATCCACTAGCTGTCAATCACATTGAGTACACGTCCTTGTGATAAACAAGTCACCTACATGGATGGACATTAGTAAACTGCACAGGCCTTATAATCTTCCGCATTACTAGTCATTCATTATTGATTGTCTCATGTTTTAACTCATCCAGGATTCAACTCTCTGGTGATTTTGGTAGTGATATACACTATATGGAGTACAAAAGTACTGGGACACCTACACATTACACCTACAGGAGCTTTTATGACATCCCATTCTAAATCCATAGGCATTAAGATCGAGTTGGTCCCCCCTTTGCAGCTATAACAGCTTCCTCTCTTCTGGGAAGGCTTTCTACAAGATTTTGGAGTGTGTCTGTTGGAATTAAAAAACATGTATTTTTATATATTGATATATTTCCAATATGATAAAATGAATAATGTGCTATTTGGCAGATTCCCCCTCAATGTTGACTTCATTACTACGTCTGTGTAATTTATAATAAAATACCTGCCCATTTACAAGGCTCCAACTGCTTGAGAAATGCCTTTAATTAAATGTCGACATTCAGCATTGTTCTTGCGCTCAGACTGAATTTGGAAAACACACTTACCTAGCAACTTCTGTGAGAGCGTATCGTCTTTTTATGATTGGTCGAGACGAGTGAGCGGTGAATTAAATTGTAGAAGTGAGGACGTAGTTTAATTTAACAGTTCTGCTAAAGAGACGTCGGAGCGGAAGAGCACCAGTCTATTTCTTATAGATTGTTGAGAATGAACAACTTAATCTTTATTGCTGTTTTGTTGGGAAATGCCTGTATCTGTGCACAGGTTCACGGTAAGTGGGTTTCCTCGTATCTTTTTAGTGTTTGGAGGAGAAAATTGTACGTGATCAATCAATTTATTAGTTGTGTCTTTTCTATTTTCCAATTTCGTGCCAATAAAATCGATTACGTGGATTTATTACACGGCTCTGGGTGAAGCTTCTAATCATAGCAGTGATTTAGCTGTGTTCAGAATGCCCCTAACCTGTACTTTTGATTTTGAATAAGTTACTGTTTTCATATATACTGTTGATTGACAGGAAAATTAACACCATGTTATTCCCAGACAGTGTCTCTTGGGGTATTTTTAATGTTTGATACATATTAAGTGCTTTATTTTTCATTTTAGTGCCAATGTTTTTCAGAAGGGTGATTCGTGCGGAATGGGAAGTGTGATTGTTTAGTACTTAACAGACACCTTCATCCGGAGTGTTATTCATGGGTTACATTTTTTTATCCATTTAATAAAAGTTAATTGAATGAACCAGCATGATATAACTTGCACCATTCATTTATCTGTTTTACTAATTATTCTTACTTCTTAATAATTCTTATAATTTTTCATTCTTAGCAATTAAACTGTCCCGATTCAAACCAATACACCTTTTGTGTTCATACCTACCTATTTTACCAATAGAAATTCAAGAAGAAACAATATGAAAAAAAATACTGAAAAAATGCTGAAATCAATTTTTACTTTCATGTAGAGTTTTTGTAGACTTAACATTTCACATGTCAAAAATTGCCGTCTGTCTTAACTGTCACACGGTAATGACATAATGGCAAAAGATGATTTGAGCTCTCTGCTTGGGTGCAATTGTTGCGTCCAAGACAGGCAGTAAAGACTCCTGAATGAAACCTTAAGTCACTTTGCCCAAGACAGGCAGTAAAGACTCCTGAATGAAACCTTAAGTCACTTTGCCCAAGACTGGCAGTAAAGACTCCTGAATGAAACCTGGCCTTGCCTGTATGGAATAAGTATCGTACTCCAAACACCGGTGTAAAGTATGACATTTTTACAAACCTGAGATCCGATCTCACGTATCCACACTGAAAGGAATAAATGAAGCAAATGCAGGATGTATGGGTCCACAATGAATTAATTTTTACAGGATGTTAGGGAAGATCGCTTTTTCTGTCTTTCTCAGCTCATATCGACATAAACACCATGGCCTGCCAGACCAATGACACTGACCCTGAGGATGAATTGGAGCTGGATGGAGATGAGTTGTTTTACGTTGATTTTGGAAAGAAGGAGACTGTGAGTGCAACTGGTGATTTCCTTCCCAAGGCGGGAGGGAAGGAAGGCTGGGTTCAGCAGGCAGAGGCGAATCATCAGGTTTGCCTGAACAACCTGGATGTGGCAGTACAAGCTGAAAACAACCCTCCTGAGCAGATCGGTAAGACTGTCATCATGTCCTTATCGGACAACCCCAAACCTGTCACCCCAAGTTTGACTACATGGTTGTGCTGTGATGACGTATTTAACAAAGAAACCGGAAACAGATTAAACTCAAATGCAGTTTAATGCGTGTTAGTATTTGGTGAACATCTGACAGAACATAAGAATAATTGCAGTGGTGGATTAAGCATGACATTTCCAAACAAATAGTAACTAACTCAACAACTAGTCAATCAATCGATTTTATTAGTTATTCTCACAATGTGCTGAATAAATCAGAAATCATAAAACTCAATGATAAATCAGGAGTTGGGAACAACTGGAACATTACTCCTCAGTAAGCGGGACAGTATGGTACGATTTTACTTATTTTTGACCAAGGTTTTACTGGGTCTAAATGGGATTTGATTGTCATATAGTGATTTAAACTAGTATTGAATCTTTTATAGTTAAGGTGGATAAAGTTTAAAATGTACAATATTTTCATGTTATTGTTAAACAATTCCTAGGAATTCTCTTCGCATGATGGAAGTGTTGTGTAACGTATAATGTTACTGATATTTAAAAACCATATCCTAAGCTCAATTTCAATGTAATGCTTTCAACACCTTCAGTGCTAGGGCAAACACTACTACTGCTCCAAGTTACACATTTGTTGCTAATTAAACTGAAGCAGTTATTTTCTTTGATCCATTTTGTGTCCCTGTTGCCAAATATATATTAAATATATTTTAAAAACCAAACAAACATTTAACATGGTTTAGCTTCCTCAGTTGTAATGATTTGATTTGACTCAACATAACATCCTTTCAGACTAACAATGTTATACTAATGTTTATTCATAAAATAAATCACATTAATACAAATATTTTCCCCCTTGTAATGTGAACAAAAATCTTTTAGGTAAGAATTCATTTTAAACATTCATAGTCCTTTTAGGCATATTAGTTCTGAAGCTGTTAAGCTAAAACTGAAGCTGGTACACTGCTGTCCCCAGAGAAGACTGAAACCCCCTGGTGTACCTTGCCATTTTAAACTGTAATATTTAATAATTACTCATACCTCCACAGATCCTCCTCAAATCACAATCTATCCAAGAGATGAAGTTGAACTGGGGATGAACAACCAGCTGATCTGCTTTGTGAATAATTTCTACCCACCTCCTGTCAGAGTTAAATGGACAAAGAATAATAATGAGGTGAAGAACGGAGTGGCTCTCAGCCGCTACTACCCCAACAGAGATTTCACCTTCCGACAGTACTCTACCCTGTCCTTCACCCCAGGAGAGGGCGATGTCTACTCCTGCACTGTGCAACACAAAGGACTTCAGGAACCAGAAACCAAGATCTGGGGTGAGATCCATTTAAAAATGTTTTTTTACAAAAGTCAAAAAGATCGGGACAAATGTTTTAGGAAAAATTTGTGTAGTATTTTCTCCACTTGGGGAAATTGGCCACATTGTTGTATTTGTAGTAATAAGATAAACGTTGAGTAATCTTTAAACTGAGATTTCTATGATAACTTTTGATTTCTTGGCATTTTAATATAAATTTAATTAGGATTTTAATTCAATTTTATTTGGTTATTATGTGGAAAGGCCTTTGGACTTAATGCACTCGCTTTTCAAGCCACATAAATTGAATTAATAATTAGCAATATCTTAAAATATGATTTCGAATTATTGTATTTTAGTTATAAACAGTTCTCTTGGCTAATTATGGGTCTGATTCCACCATAAGTAGTTTCTTTATTCCTTTCAACAACATGTTTGTTTCTTCAAATGCTGTACTAATAATTTTGAATGCATGACAAAACCAAAACAATTTACATAAATTACTTAGCTAAAAATAAACACCAGTTGAAATTAGCTTTATCCAGACATCCAAGACCACTGTATGGTTTAATGGTATTGTGAGGGTTAGCAATCAGATTACTTTTATAAACAAATAGCATCAAAGTAAAACTGTTTACATGGTTGGGTGTGGATACCCTAAAAAATTATAATTACCCTATTCTACTTTCCAATGTTCCAATTGGAATTTTCCAGAAATTCCAATCTTATGAAAAGTGGGTAGTATCGATGTGGTTAATGATTGGTTTGAAGAAGAAAAAAACAATATCAGAGGAATATCACAACCACGGGCCACTGTAACATTGTTAATTAAACCTAAACTGCACTGTGTTCCTGTTTGTGTTGTGATTAAGGGATACTAGCTTAGACTAAAGTAGAGTTACACAGCTATTTGAACAGGATGTACCATTACACATTTTTCTTAACTGAAACTATCATATCACGCAGAGCCTGAAATTCAGAAAGAATCAGACATGGCAGAGACGGCATTCTGTGGAATAGGACTGACTCTTGGCCTGCTGGGTGTGGGAGCCGGAACCTTCTTCCTGGTCAAGGGGAACAACTGCAATTAAGAAAGGTATTGAACAGTGTCTAATTAACACAGGCATTGTACATCAATCCAGTTATCATTAACATTTTAACATGTCAAAAATGAATCAGTTGAAACTAAATCAACCACACCTGGCATATATGCAGAGAGACCATACTGCTGACCACACTGCTGACCACACCAGGGATTTTGTAAAGAATGTTTGTTGCCATACAAGCAAAGTATTGGCACAGTTTCAACACATAATTTTTGAGTATCAGTGTTGGAGATTTTTGTATGATGTCCATTTTACAGATGCATGATTTAGTTGGATTAATGAAAAAAGACAAAATATATTTACTACTATTTTATTTTTTAAGATTTGTGTTACTGATAAAATAAGAATATTACAACACAATTACAACACAAAAAAATGAGAGACATATATTGATATACATAAATATATCTCATATTTTATTGATATTGAGAACAATATTTTCACTCACAGCTTGTACCTTATCAAATGCAAAATGCATTTTAGGATCATTATTATTTAGAGCAATCAAAGAATCTTGTAAAAATATATAGTTCAGTAATAATTCTATTTGAATAAATGATATATATTTATCATTAGTAAATGTTTTGTCATTATGTGAATAAAGTAATGTTCTCATCTTTTCCAGCCTCTCCTGAAGACTAAGATTAAGTATGGAGTGATCAGATCTAGGATTAACAGATTTTATCCACTGTCTTTCCATTCCTACCAGACTCTTACGGAATATCGAAAAAATCTATAAAATTAAATCTGTCTCTTCAAATTTAATTCAAACAGAGACAGAGCATGCTTTTAAAGGTAGTGACGTTGTTCTCAGGTGAGCAGGCACTTCTAAACAATAACTTTTATATTTAAAAAAATTCATAGTTTTACATAATTAATCACATTCACATTGACATTTCTATCAAATGGGATCTGTTGGATATTTTAATGTTTTTTAATGTTTGACTTGCTTTTTCTTACTTAATAATGAGTAGATGAGTTTTTAAAACATTTAATTAGATAGGTAAATTTACATGTTAAAAATTAAACCAACCACTTTACTGTGGCTTCAGTTTAATTAAGATAAATATTTCTGTTTATTACTGTAAAATAAATAAAACCAATTTGATGACATTATCATTACAGATTACAGATTATTGTCACAGTTCACCTCTTCTGTTACTCCGTCAGGTTTTTTCAGTCAACTAATTATTCAATTAACATTCCACCAACCCATGTGCATTTTTGTTCATTCTTGGTTTTCATTCACCCTGCACCTCTCAACTTGGTTCTGTTTGCTTTATAAGCCTGTCACAATGGTTTTGTCACTGGGATTCATTGTTCTTTTGTGCCTGTGGCAATGTGGCATTAAAGGTCATGTTTATTTTGAATAAGCCTAAGTCTCTTTGGTTTGTCTCGAAAGCCGCGTTGGACCGGGATTCGATCTGCGTGGGGAGCTACGCTTGGGTTTATCTCTGCTCTGGTTACCCTGTACCCGTGTAACAGTTATTGTAATTATTAAGTGAATAATATGTGGAACAATTTTACACCCGTTTTTTTACACCTATATTTACAGGTGAATATTTACTGTAAAATTCAGGTTAAGTCAGAAGTCTAGCATCTTAACTACTAAAGTGTATTTTTCTTTATAGATTAATTGGTCAAGGACATTATTGGTATTACTAGAAGCAGCAGAGGTACAAACATTCAGAGGTGTAGATAGCTGTTACAATACATTAAAGACATATCTGCAGTGTGAAAACGACAAAAGTATAAAAGCATAAAATTCACTATTGTATAAAATCTTAGGTCTGTAAATCAATAACATTGAGGGGGTCTGATTTTGACTTATTTTGGCAGGTACCTATTATTAGTTATCTGGAGAAAGAAATGTTATTAACTATGTTTTGTAATCTCTGATTCTTTGCATGAAATGTATCTTTTAATTTACCAGATTGCTTCTTTAATGTTGGGTAATTTGAGCAATTTGTAATGAATGTGATTAAACCAGGTGGGAATAAAATCTTAATGCTTTTTTATCTCTATGTGTAATACATTTTTGGTAGACTTGAAAAAAGTATTTTCTCTAATAAATTAAATATACTAATAAAACTCCATTATACATATTGAAAGCTATGAATGAACACTTGTATTCCTTATCTATCTTCATTCAATAAATGAATATACAGTATCTCACAAAAGTGAGTACACCACTCACATTTTTGTAAATATTTGAGTATATCTTTTCATGTGACAACACTGAATAAATGACACTTTGCTACAATGTGAAGTAGTGAGTGCACAGCTTGTATAACTGTGTAAATTTGCTGTCCCCTCAAAATAACTCAACACACAGCCATTAATGTCCAAACCGCTGGCAACAAAAGTTTGTAAGGGTGGTACAAATATTTACAAAAATGTGAGGGGTGTACTCACTTTTGTGAGATAGCGGGTCAGTGACGGCTGTATGGTAGTTTACTACACTAACTACCAGTTTATGCTACCCAGGACAGCTATATAAGACCACCACTTTAATCCATTAAAAACTGAGGAAAATGAAGAAGAATGAGAAGTTACAACTGGGGTTAGCAACCCTGTTGTTAGAGGGCCACGTCAAGTTTTCAGGGTCTCTAATTAGTGAAAAACTGATTACCTGGTGCACTTAATATAATAAGTGATCCAATTATTGATGTGGAATGAAAAACACAACTATTTCTGGCCCTCTTGCCAACCTCTGACCTACAATAGTAGTACCTGCTCAGCACTATAGATCAGCCGCCTTGAAGTGGTTCCACTTTAGTCAAAAAGGGAAGACGAGATAAAGATCATAAATCCTATTGACTCTAATCCAGGGGTGCCCAGTAGGTTCATTACAATAGTCTGGTCAAACACCTGACTGAACAATACAGTACACACACATAAGACAAGTGAACAATGGACAAGAATAAACAAATAAGTTGTGACTTGGCCTACTACCTTTCCTGACTAAAACCAAAACAAAATTATCTGACTGCTTAATTTCCTCAGTGCTGACCAAAATAACAAATCAAACTCCCTGGGATATGTATCTAAATGTCACAGGTTGGGGATTCCCGTTGTGATCAGGTCAGTGCATTGGATGATTATTTAATTGCATAACAATGAACTCCC
>JAOVYW010008380.1:0-10208 GCA_025775045.1 Hiodon tergisus
GTTAATTAGGAAACTTATTGCGAAGTTTATCTCTCATGCTGAACATAAAATGAGAGGACAATGTGTAATTGTATTACAATGTGTAATATATAAATGTAAAGTCTGCAGGATTTCTTATGTAGCTATTTTTTGTCCTATTTCTCTCATATAAATGTAGGAGATAACGATATGAATAAAATAAAAAAACATCCCTGCACTAAGTATAATCTTATAACAGTATTTAAATGGATAGTGGGACTGAACCATTTTCAGGCCCTGTAGGGGGGGGGGGGGGGATGCAGGGAGATTCCTGGCGATTCCAAATTAGCATGACACAGATAGAAGAAGGAAAGCATTGATGGCCGATCTGTGAGACCTGGCCGGGATGGATGGGTAATCATTACCAGGTGCTTTCCAGTGCTACATTCTGTATTGCCTTTCCATTTTAATGATGGTGTTTTGGCACATTGTCCCTGAGACTATCTTGAGATTGACGGTCTGGTTTCTGATCTACCGCAGTGAGGGGAACATTACAGGACCCTTTAATTTGACAAATGCTGTAGCTTTTCAACAGAAACACTGGCCCGAAGCATTGAAAACAATGTCTGAGTATGGTGTTCACCTCTGAGAAGTTCCATCATTGTACAAATTGCTCACCGACCCCACACTCCAATATATGCACAGTATGCTGCAAAATGTACAATTTGCTGATTTGCTAAAATTTCCCTGGACAGCATTACGTCAGCTTGAAACCAAAGGTAATAAGCAGAGTGATTTCCTGAGACAATATCTGGAGCACAACAATTTCCCACACGTCGCAAAAAAGTTACGATTGTCATCCATTTCAAAAGCAAACCTGTGCCATTTAGTGTCGCTGTACCCCAGTCTTCCTCATTCCAGGCACACCCCAGAAAGTTCCGCACAGATTCACATTCTGAACCTCAATCTTCCTCATTCCAGGCACACCCCAGAAAGTTCCGCACAGACTCACATTCTGAACCTCAATCTTCCCCATTCCAGGCACACCCCAGAAAGTTCCGCACAGACTCACATTCTGAATCTCAATCTTCCCCATTCCAGGCACACCCCAGAAAGTTCTGCACAGACTCACATTCTGAACCTCAGGTACCGTACCCCAGTCCTTTTCTCAGCACTTTCCCTGCCTGATCCCCATACTGGCACTGACCACGCTACCCTGTGACTTTCTATGTATGTGGCAGACAGCACCCACGATTAAAGGACAGACACTGTGACTTCTGATGGAGGTGGGAGGCCTCCAGTCATCTCAGTTCTTTAAAGAGTGGCATTTTGCCCAGTTAAATAATTTTCCCTATCACCGAAGCTTTGCACTCAATAAACGGCCGTATCGTTAAAATAAATAAATGAAGAAAAAAAAACCAGTTTAATTAAACACATCTGGTTTCATCTCCTTACAGCACGTTTCCAGCAGTCAACAGCGCCAAACCCGAGCGCCTGCAATGCTAAAGCGTTCAACTCCAGTAACGGCAACGGAGTAGTGGACAAATGTATCGCTTCACTTACCGTTTTTCCTGTTTTCAAGTTCAAGGCTGTTTTATTTATTTATTTATTTATTTGGACATGGCTGATTAATTTAGCAAGGAGAAGCTGAGAAGGTCCGAAAGCAGATCTACATAAGCTACCAAGTACAGTTTTTCCTCCACTGCAGAGATTACACAAATGGTATTGACAGTCACGTAATTTGTTGAATAACGTGTGCAAATTTTCAGTTAATAAGTTGTTTTGGGTATAATATGATAATATGAATCAATGAATTAAAAACAGCATGTGTTGTCAACGTTTAGGTGAGAGTAAGTAATCGGTGATGAATACAGAACAAGTATCTTCGAGAGAAACTATGAGCTGCTAAGTTCTTGTTCAAGAGAAGATCCATTTTATTTAATTTGGGTTTTAATAATCTTACCGTGAACGTATCTTTATTCGAAGACCACCTTTGTGTATTCTACTGTACGGAGGACATGCTGACGTTCACGTGTGATGGTATGAGGGTGCACACTGGGAATACACAATTCAAGACGCTGCGGCATAACCTCGGTACAATGCGCAACATCAAAACAGCGGAAATCTCTCGCAGGAAACTAGTTTTAAATTTAAAAAAAGTTTAATTCATTTATATTCTTTAAAAAAAGTTATATATTTGTATTAATCATAATATTTGTCTACCTTATAGGAGTGTTTTTATTATTATTTATTTGGACATATTATAACATTTTCTGTCCGGACACATTGATGAAGGTATTGCTCACGCAAAGCAGCAATTTCCATCTTGCCATTCGAGAAATTTAGGGAGAGAAAAAAAATCAGTTTACCGCATAGTCCGGTGTTAATGGCAGCGGAGGGGGAAAAATCCGCACAATCTCTTTGAAGTGCATGTCACGGGACAGACCCGTACCGCCGCTGTCAGCCCGGTCGGACCTGCACAAAGCTGACGCAATGTTTGTTTGAGCTGTAACTCTCAGGCGTTCACGAAAGAAGAAGAAGAGGAGGATGAGGAGGAAGAGGAAGAAGAAGAGTGAAAACTCATAATAGGCTTTCCGAGTAACTTACCCCCCAACGCTTGCTTCATAACAAAATTCATAGCGATGGCTTTTAGTTCCTGCCTTCTTTGACTTCACGTTGTTACATTCAGATTGACCAGAAGGAGTAGCCTTTGATTGCCAAATCTAAATAATAATAAAAAAACGAAGAAATCAAGGGTAAACAAACGGCAGATTTCGGGACCGTAGCCCGTCACAATTTCACAAAGTAACTTTCTGAACCTAGTTCAGTTAGTAATTTCTGGTGGAATGTGTTCAAAACTTTGTACGAAAAAGGAACAGATTGGTTTAGTATGACTAATCGTTTGGTATTAACTTTATTCAACTGCACTATAAACATACAACACATTAACATTGCAATATAGAGGGAAAATCGGCGTTGGCGGGGATGTAATCAAACGGATTTCTCCATCCACAGTCTGATTCGGACTTCTCAATTTAGAGTAGCGAGAATTCTACAAATATGATAAAGGATTAGCCCAAAAAATACATACGACGATACTAAACAATACACACATTATCCACCTCTTTAAACGGGAAATGTCTCTATTTTTTTAAGTAACTTGCAGTTAGTTTGGTTACGTCTATTTGTCTGCCACAGGACATCCAATGTCCATCCAATGCCATTTTTTACCGGAGATGTTTCGATAATCGACTTCCGCAGTCCAGTAAAAATCATGGATATGAAAACTTTCTATCATCCAATTACTGCAAATGATGCCGTTGATCTGGGCAAACCTCAGCCATTGGAATATTAATTTAAATTGCATTTGAATGTATATTCTGCGAGTTTAACTCACGCCTTCTATCTGGTAACCTTTATAGATTACCTCACCTGAACCCGCTTCTAAGAAAGAAGCCTATCAAGAGGAACTGTTTCAGTACCTTGGTTACTGGAGAGCTCCCATTACGTCCCGCAATTTGTGGAAAAATCTAAAGGCATATATTTCAACAGAGAAATCTCGGATAATTACCTGTATCGGCGATTTGTATTTAGGTGGACGATGATTTAACACTCTCCGCAGTTAACTTCAGGCGCAGTGCTATGTGAGAGTGTTTAACGGCTCCGTTCGCGTATCCCTGTATTCCCAGGCTAAAGGACGTCCTTGCGTCTTCCTACGCGGTTATCCGTAAGAGTGCGTGTGAAGGGAGCCGCAGCCGCGGATGAAGGAACTCACTAAATCAGATGGAGCGCTGCCTTCTGAAACGTCCCACGTCCTGACACTAGGAAAAAAAGGGCAATCAATTATTAATGCTGCTCGATCGCAGTGCACCCACCCCTTCCCTGCAATGGTATTTCCTGACTTGCTTGCTTCATCCAAAAGCAGCCTTCTTACTGCATTTTGCAGTATGGCGCTTTGTTATAAACTGGCTCTGGACATTTCTGACCGATGTAGGTTGTTCATAATACAATATGTAATGCATGCATTGTCGTGCGTTACGGTCAATCGTTTTAAGTAAAGCTTCAATGTTGGTTAAATTACAATATACAAGACATTCACGATTGTGTAGTTGCTCATCTAGCTGTTACTATTGGACGCTCTCACCTCCTTTTGCCCTTGAGTGTGAAAAGAGGTGCTCGATCCACGAGCGGGTACTCGCTAAAGATAAACTGCATCCAAAAACTGAAGTGCAGAGAATATGATGTTATTTTTTCATTCCGCGTACAACAATTTTTGCAGAGGTTTGATTTGAAGCGGCACACCCATTTCTCTTACATCGTGACTAACGACCTGCGTAGGGGAGGGGTGTATCAATATAAGATTTCAGGAACCCGAGAACATTACTGTGTTTCAGGGGCAATGCAGCAGTAGGTGTTAGTGCCTGAACTTGTGTGTATTCAACGGATGTCTGGGGGAGGGATCGTGTCACTCAAACTAAGTGGGAATACGTCTTGCACTCGGCTAATTCACCTTTGTGTCATTCCTCTAGTTAGAAATCATCACACGGCGTTGTTTTGTTTACGATGAGCAGTTTACATAAACTCGCGCCGGATTTCCCTCACCCATATATTTCAAGGTCACTACCAGATGAAATCAGAGAACATTAAACCATAAAATTGAACTCTTACAAGAGCATGAATGCCTGACCTTTAAAATAAACAGTTTTCGTATCAAATAGTATAATGACATAATACCTATTTATTGTTTAAGTTACTTACGAATTATTTTTTTAACTGTGCACATAAAAAGGCTATTTCTCTCGTTTCATTCGGACAACCTCTACAGTCTGCAAACTCAACATAAATAACATCGTAAATAATTTCCGGGTTCGTCGTCACGCTGAAAATGAAATCCCGAACAACAAACCTGAGCTAGTAATTGGACTTCCTACTAATTTTTTCGCAGCCGATATTCAATATTAACTTATACATTGTTAAATGGACAATACCAACCTTGTTACAGAGGTAGGTGTCTATATTAGGGTTTTGTTGTCACATATCTGCTGCCTTTGTAAAGAGCAATTGCAGAACAGATTCGTGTTAAACATATTTTGAATGTCCTTTGTATCCTTAGAAGCAGTAAGAATGTATATTTCCTCAGAGCGACTGTTGAATGGCTCTATACAAACCTAAGCAAAGGTTCATCCTAATCTAAAGAACCCTTAGGATACACCTATGGTTTCTTCACCTGAAACCTTTTTATCCAGAAGGCCAGTTTTTGATGGAACCTCTTTGTGAATAGCCCCCTCTTTGTGAATGTAATTTTACATAAAGTTATTTTTTCCTCCACAAGTAGACAGGCAGGAGAGGCTATTTAGCGTGTGGCCCTGCTGATTCCCACCCACACCAGCCCTGGTTGCATTTTGCTAATTGCTAATAGCTGAATTTGAATCTGGAAAATCCCGCTGGTAAGAGTCCAGGCAAGCGCTCAGGCAAGCTCATTTACCACTTGAGCCACGAAGGAGGCACGTCTTTTCTTTAAAATCCAGTTTTGCGAAAGGATACACACATCCTATCAGTGAACGCAGCACAGTGCAGAGTCAGGTTCAAGTCCATGATTTACCAACACGCAATTGATGGATAACAGAGGGAGTTACTTCCATATATATAACCAGCATTCACAATCATTTTAATAATTTACAACCCTGCGTAACGTTTCATGTATCACACCAAAGGGCCATTTTATGGCTAAATGTCGGAATTGGGTCAGTAATTAATTGAATAGTCTATTAATTGTGTTTATGATTTACATGCCCATGTTGGTAGCAAGCTGTCTGGTTTCATTTAGTGCAATGTTACGTGAATGCAAGCCAATTTTTAAAAAAAATCTACTGTTAGCTTTATGCATTCCTTGTTATCTGTATTTACATAGCAAAATATCAAGGCACATACATGGTACGTACAGAACAAGGTAGTCTAAAGAAATAATGATTTTTATATGTTTAATTGTGTAGGTTACTTTGTCATAGTAAACATTTCCGGAAGGGGTTAATGTTGTTTTACTTTGTCATAGTAAACATTTCCGGAAGGGGTTCATTTTTTTTTTTGCCTTTCTTATACAGTTATGCATTTCCCTGCTTATTATACTCTTAAATTTTAAAGAACTGTTAAAGGATACAAGTTTTAGGTGAAAACCAACCATTCTCCCCTAATAATAAACTTTATGAATGTAGTCTCAGTCTCCCTCTAGGGCAATGGGTCACTCTTCCTTCTTCAGAGTGTTAGGGTGTAGGGTGCTGCTATATCAAATTACACTGTGCACTGTAAATTTTGATTCAACTTCAGGCTAATGGTAACTGAATTATTTAGTTTCTAATAACATACCATCTCCTCTCTCTTAAATTTTAATGGGAGGCGTGTATTTGTTATACTGTACTGCAACCAATGAACCTGGCCCATACTGTAGAAATGCTGCACAAATCTTGAGTTTAGGCCAATCACAACTCAGATCTCACAATTCTTAGGGTGTTTTCGCCAGTGCTCAACACATGCCCCCTGCAGTGTTTACCAGAGAGTCTTATATTCTTTATACTTGATGTGTGTTCTGTTCTTATTGTATCTTAGCTCACTACCCTGAAGGACAAATTATTAATTGTATGAAATTGAGAGTTTAGACTAAGCTGGGTCCTAAAACTGGCAGGTTTCCTAAAGCTTACAAGACAAAAACCAATGGGAGAGTTGCCAAGCATCAAAATGCACTGCATTTTGAAAGAGGAGTTTCACTGATAGTGTCATTGAAGCCATAAAAGTGCTTTTATATTGAAATTCCTCTTTTCCCTGGCAGTGTGGGCAGTAGAAAGCACGACCCCCAGATGACCTTGCGCACCACCTCTCCAAACCTTCTTTGTGCGCTAAAGGCAGAAAGCAGTCTGTTGGGCATACCATTGAGAGGTCCTTTTTGGCCATACACAGCTGCACAGGTAATGTGGGGAAAACTACCTATAGATTCTGTGGACAAGTCATCAGTTGAAGAAAAACAATAGGGTGAGAGAGGGGGCGGGTTGAATATCGCCCAGGGTGGGTCTACTGGAAATCTGTCTCTCCACCGATATGGGGGGTTGGTGATGGGGCATTACAAGCCTTCTCTAACACAGTACTGAACCTTGAATTATGAGAATTACGATTTTCAGGACTTTTCCAAAGGGACAGAGTTGAAACTGAATACGTACATAGACATATTAGGCATAATGTTTCATTGCCAACGTATCAAAACTTTCAGGGCCATTTCTGGCCTTCTTTCTGCTAATCCCTCCGATTGCAGTTCCTCCTCCTGTCTTATTTCATAGCCATGGTAGCAACCGTCAAGAGATTATTTAATCTTTTATTTTACTTACATTTTTGAAGACTCCTGAATTTAGACCATTTTTCAGCGAAGGGATAAGAAATATTGACGGAGACCAGTACAGCAGTATTTGAGGTTCAGCGTAGAAACCTGAAGGATACTTGAGGGGAATTTTTTGCACTTAGCAGACGTGTCAGTGTATTTAGCTGTAATTCTGCATTAGGAAGCCCGCTGAAAGGTTCACGCAGATAAAAGAGTGCACCTCCTGACTCCTGGACGCTTGCGGGATCTGCGTGGAAGTTTTTACTCACTAGGTGTTTCGTGGAGGTTTAAGTGGAGGCCTTCTCCTTCTTGTGACGATGCACAAGAATTGGTGATGACTAATAGGTATCACTTGACACACACATTTCTGATAGAGTAGTGCCACTGAGTTCCCAATCCCGACGTACGAGGTCTAAAAATCACATAACCTTCCTCTTCATCTATTCGCTAAGAAAATGTTTGTTTGTTTTTTTTTTGTTCCACTTTAAGTGGCTGGGAGTTTTATACTTTAGAAATGCACTAAAAGTGATAAACCCTGGGGATAAACCCTATTTCAATGCCCTGCATCATCTGTCTGCTGTTTATCTGTGACAGGGCTGGGTATGCGTCAGAAGCTGTGCTGGAAAAATACTGCTAGCATCGCCTAAGGGCATGGGTGGAGAGAATTTCAAGGTTGACATTACAGCAGTCTTTAACATGTTGGTTGCCCCGGGCCTGAAACGGACTCATCGAGCTGCCCTGATCCATGGGAATCCCCCTGGGATGCCCCGACCCATCCATCACAATGCCTGCTCAATTGAAATATCCTATTTTTGGTCCCGACCCACTCAGCTACTCTCTTTAGAATGTGCATATGGTGTTTGAGTTGCCATGCAACAGAATCACAGGCAAAAAGGACTAAACGGAAATGGCCTGTTTCGGAGGTTAACATTAGGGCTCTCCTTAAGAAAACAAAGTATTGTTTATCACTATCTTCGCGTTTAGTCATTCGCGCACATCCATCTGCGTCAGAAGCAGGTTCACAGTGGCTCAAGGACTCTAGCGCATCAACCCGGGTGTTTTTCATGATTAAATTGCTTGACAGCTGGATCAAGTTTGAGAAACAATGGCGCATCGATTGCCTGGTGGGTACCTAACTCAGACAGACCTCACTCTGTGACCATGTCTGGTCAGCACAGAAGTACTTTTACATACAGAGTGAAGGAGCTTGAAACTGAGAATGACGATAACCCTGTTAACCCTTTATACTGTGAGAGCGTGGAATCAGAGAATTCTCAAGATCATTCAGAGTAACAGTAATGTAAAGGTGAAAATCACACTGGCACAAAATGCAACGCAATATTGAAATCGTTGCTCTTAAGAGTGAACCAGCATGCCCATGTAGATGATACCAACAAAGTCCACCTTATTGCCTATGGGGGCAGGTCAGTCAAACTGTTGAGGTAGTCACTATTAGTCACATATTGTGGACCAGACAGTAAAAGCATTGCACAAGGCTTAGTTTGCTACTTGATCCCCATGCCAAGTCCTTCCTCGTGCGTATGTGGCTCTCACGCAGAAAAGGAAACAGGTGAGGGCACACTATGACCGATGCGCTGGACGCCATTCCTATGCCATCAGAATGCAGACTCAGTGTGGATATGGCAGGCTAGCTGTTTTGGAGGACAAAGCCTCATCAGAAACCACAAGTAACATACAAGTTAGATCGCATTCCCCGTGGTGCGTCTGACTCACCTTCAAAGTCTGGGCTTCAGTAAAGTTAATTAAAGCACGCAGCTTTCTCCTGGACACTGTTAAAGGAGGAGCTGACAGGAGGGCACGCCTCGCCCCACGCAGCGGGGATCTGCAGTGCAGACACATGCAGCTGAGAAGAGGGCACACCTCGCCCCTGTAGAGTTTTAGGTGTGAACCCTTTATGGTGGTCACTGAAAACTAAATGTATCTTTTAGCACACCCACCAGCACAGGGATCCAGTCAAAGTCACCTTCAGTTGTGAAAACTTGATTATTTCCCCTACAAACAGCATGCATGTATATATATATTTATACACTGATGAGCCAAAACATTATGACCACTCACAGGTGAAGCAAATAACGTCGATCGTCTCCTAACAAGGGCAGATGTCAAGGTCTGGGTAGATTAGATGGTAGGCGAACAATCATTTCTCGTAGTCAATGTGTTGGATACAGGAGAAATGGGCAGGAGTAAAGACCCGAGCAACTTTGACAAGGACCAAATTGGGTCAGAGCATCCCTGAAACGGCAAGGCTTGTTGGGTGCGCCTGGTGGTGAGTACCTACCAACAGTGGTCCAAGGAGGGACAAACCACAAACTGGTGACAGGGTGTTGGGCGCCATGTAACGAGGATCCGCTGCGCAGACACGTGCGGCTTGGAGGAGGGCGCGCCTCGCCCCATGTAATATTAATTTATAATATTATTAGTTTATTTACATAGTTCATTATATATAGGTTAAGATGTGGACCCATGAGGGGGGGCACTGAAAACGGCACTCTCGGCAATTTGTGATCACCGGGCATGCACACGCCTGCTACAGGCCTGTCTTCGACCAAAGGGGGCACAGACATGTGTACTGTGATGCAAACCCAAACACAATCCACACCTGATTTCATGACATTCTGTGACAACTCCCCTTCAGCTCTGTGACACGGCATGGTGACTCACTCAGGAAGACTGAACATACCCAACCAAGCATTCGTGGTTCGCCTGTTGCAAATAAACATTTTACTTGGTGTTTAGTCATTTTTGCACATCCACCTACATTTTCAGTCTCGCTTACACGCACACACACACACACACATACACACACACACACACACACACACACACACACACACACACAGACACACACACACACACACACACACAC
>JAOVYW010008381.1:0-10208 GCA_025775045.1 Hiodon tergisus
TAATTCCTCACATTTCCTACATACGCCCCCCCCCCCCCCACAAAAAGAAAAAAAAAAGCCTTTCTCTCAAGCCATGCAAGGACCACTTTCTTTATCCCTCCAAAGGTCATGGAATGGATCTTATCATTGGTGTGTTTGGATGCATAAAATCGCCGTCTGTATAGGAGGGACCAGGTGGAAAAAATGCAATAAGGTTTATTTATAGTGCACTTATAGCTGAAAATACTTTTTCCATTAGTCTTGGTATAACATACAGAGGCTTATCCCACTTTCCCCCCACTTTAGCTGAAGGGAGACTTTTTGAAATTATCGAAACCCAGAGGTGTCCTTCCATATTGACCCCTTCCATTTTTGATGCCCCTCACCTTGTTCTCTATGAAAATATGACAATTAAAAATTGAAAGAAAGACTTTTTAAAAATCCCGATTAATTTTCTTTTCTCCCTGATGAACCATTCCAGAGCATGACTATGAAATGCCTCAATTGTTGCTATGGAGATATTTGTATCACGACGGCACTGGCAGCAAGAATAAACGCCCAGACACCAGAGGGATTCTCGTATTAGCGTAGACAACAATTTGCCTCATACCTACACTACAGGCACAGTGTGCAGGGATAATGGACCAGGCCTCATTACCAGGCTTCTTTGTTCCTTTCTGAGGTAGTTTTTTTGTCTGTCAGCCATAACTGTTAAAGGACCTACTTCTTCAGTCGCCGGTGTGTAAAAAGTCCCTTTACCAATACTATGCCTAGCCATAAAGAAAAAAACACCATGAAGAGGCAGAAATTACACATTCCAAGACATCATTAAAAAGGATGGAGGAGATTCTGCTCTGTCTTTGAACAGCTGACTCCTGAATAACTGTTCAGTTGTCATGTTGTTTACCCAATAGAAAATGTAGCCCTTTTTTTTGTATGCCTGAAATTACAAAGTTACTGTGTCAGTACTATTGTTTGACACACAGAAGTATAATATGATAAAATTGCATTACACAATGCAAATACGCTATATAGCCCAAGACCTGGCGCTTGTAGACCTGTGAAAGGTTTACTTAAACACAAGTATATCCTTAACGGAAACAACAATAGTAAAAGGATTTTCATTTGAAAATATTTCCTGCTGAGGAGACTGGTCTAGTTTGAAAAGCAGGATTCCTGCCCAATCAAACCCTTCCATGAACAAATTATGAAATGATGTATGCTGAAATATTTAATAACATCTGTTTCCTTTAATTAGCCTCCATGAGACAGTGTGAGGGAGGAAAGAGCCCTCAAAACTAAGAGCCAGAGTACTGTCAAAACAATCTCCGGGTGTCAAAGTCAGCTTTTCCTAAAATAAACCGTAACCGCATCAAATCACAAAGGCAAAGGGAGAAAGAGAATTATACATTATTTACACAAAAGGAAAGAGGAGCCACCCAGCACAGTATTCAAGCATCAAGCAGACTAATTTAGGATTAAATGGTGTTCATTTGCAGGGAGATAATGGGCAGAAAGCTAAGCTTCACATGAAAAGGCAGAGTTCCCAGTAGCCAGGCAGCTCCACCCGTTCTCACAGTCAAAACCTGCAGAACCAACGAACCCCCTTAAGAGTGATGACCAAAAAACGGCCTTTTAGAGGGGTTCCACATCCTCACTACTGAGTCCGATGTGAAATGCTGTTTGACTTCGGGCCGTTTGCCTTACTGTCACATAACTACATATTGGACCGCAGAAAGGGTTCAGAGCGACTTCTTCCTTCCATTAATGGGAATGGGGGGGGCCAGGCCGTGCTGCGCTGAATTGCTCGGTCATTTTCCGTGAGAGATCTCAGGATACTCTCTCCGGTCGGGCTGAACACTCCGGCAACCTCAGGAGGGCTTTTAAGTGTCGCCTCTATGAACACTTCTCGATTGAGAACATTGATTTGGACATAAACGCCCAGCCATAGCAGCTGGAAGGAAGCTCACATTCCTTAGGCATGCGTCTTTACTTTCTCATTAAACCTGTGGAGTCTCTCGTTGGCAGGGTGTAGCAGCGGCAGCAGTCAGGTCTGTACCCATCTTGTGGTGTAAAAAAAAAAACCTTTTGACATTTGCCGTTGAACCACACTGACAAATGTGTGACTCTCACATTTTTGCTGTTTTCAGTATTCCAAGGATCTTTTGAATCTGTGCTTGGCTTAAACTAGGGTTGTCAGCACAGGATAGTTGTTGCATTTAACCTTGTGGCAAAACTACAAAAGCTACACTGCTACAAAACAGGATGTTGAAAAGAAAAAGCTTAGACAGGCGGAGAACTGCACGGCCAATAGAAAACAGCCCTGGCAGTAAGAAATCCTGCAAATTGAAAGAGATATTTGCTAAGAAAAAGTAGGAACTGTATGTTTTACGCAATGGTTGTAAATATTACTATGTAATTATTATGTACCAATGTGTTTTTTTAGTAAACTATGACCCACTAAACTGCATGCAGAGGGTAGCGTGGCAAGTGTATGTAGGTATAAAGTGAAGTTGGACAAAGCTGCTGGTGTTCAGATGCAATATAGAGCAGAGTATAGACGACATGTAAAAAGCTAGCCACCTATATAAACTTGATTAAGAAAAGAACAAGCTACTGTGCTAATTAGGAAAGGTGAGTACGTGCAGAGAGAACATATTCATTTACCTCCATTTTCACCACCTGCAGAATGGACTGTGGGTTTTCTTGGGATTTGCTCATTGACATTCTCTCTCCGGGGCTTATGTATTGCTTTGGCTGGGTTAGGGTTAGGGGCGGGATTGCCTTGGGTGGGTTAGTTTTATAGGTGTGTTTGCTTGACCATAAGGCATTATTGCCCCGGGGCACATAATTCAGCGGTGGCATCCAGGTACTGAAGTTTTAAATTCAACTTCCAAAAAGTGATGTTAGTTTAAGTTGGTTTTTTGAGAATATTTTGAAAAAGTTATTTCTTGTGCCTGGAGATTAAACGCAACACAATCAATATGGCCTATTTAACTAATCTTAAAGGATTGTGTGAAAAGCAGCCTAAGTTTCTTTTTTCTCTCCGATCGAAGACCTTAAAAAGTTTACTCATTAATTGAAAGGATTTTCAGACTTTTGGTGTCTGATTTTTTAAATTTTATTTCTGAGGCTGGAATTAGAATACAAGGGGGAAAAAAAACGAAAATCGAAATAGTTAACTACGGGGCCCCTGAAATTACCTGCGCAAAAGGTCACTTATTTTTTTTTTGCACAGGTCACTTCAGGGGGTCCGTAGTTAACTCATCTTGCACTTGCCTGTCTCAATTTAAAAACAACTATTGCTATTTGGACATTGCTATTTGAAAAATTCCGTCTCTAAGAATAATGTTACATACTCACCTTTCAGTTGTTTTCATAGGAGAGGAGATCTATACATCAGTTCCGACCGTATCTATGACCATGTTTGGATCTTTATGTGATTATGGATATTAATGCAGAGTTATATTACCTTAACAAGAGCAATCCTACAGTATACTATTTCAGCACACGAATTGGGAAAAATACTTAATATGGTATCAAAATAACTGAATAAATAAATTGACTCAAGTTTTTATTTTTTTCCACCCGCAAGTATATATTAAATTATCCGTTAATAATGTAGCTAAAGTCCTTTGCAGACAATAAGGCCGGGGCCTAACCCTTTAAGGGAGGAACAGAAATGAGACCTTTTGGTAACAGTTTGACAGTTGTCATCTACATTCGTCTTGCCTCTCGTGACGAATCGAGTGCGATTTCCATGAGGAGGCTTCGGCGATAAAACAGCTTGTCTTCCACCCAACCCTGAACATTGTGTTATGGCATTGATTCACACAACAGAATTCTGTATAAAGGAGGCGTGTGAAAGTATTTCCCAACACACCTCAGTGCCACTATTTGATCCTTTAGCTTCTTAATTGCTTGCCCAAATCCCATTCTTTAAAGAGTCAGTCTAACAAGCAGTCACACAAGCCAAGAAACAAAGCCTTCTGTCTGGGATGCTGATTTGATACTCTGTCATAAATACTTGATCTTTGCATATATTACAGATAACCATTAACTAGATGCTCCAGAATGCATCATAAATCACCATACATATCTGTCAGTCACTGAAAAAGACGGTAACACACATATTCCTGTGTATCTACAGTATTTTTCTTCCAAAGCTTATCAAAGCATGCATTTGGGTTCTGCAGAAACTGCTACAGTGTTTTCATACTGGTTTGGTCATTGGTGGTGCAACACTGAAGGGGGCCAGGAGAACTTCAGAGGCAATGTCCATGTCAAGAGAACCACGTAGGGTAAAAGCTAGTCCAATTAAAGTGCTCCAATAATAAAAGTGAAATAAGCAGCCCATACACAGCAAACGCTTCCTGGTCACCTGCAGGAAAGGTAAACACAAAATGAACAATGTATAGCCACTGCATGAAGCCTTAACTGTCCAAAAATATAAACGCTCACTTCAAGGATGTGTTTTTAGCCACTTTGGGTGAGTATAAGAAATGTGTATTTTTCACAATAATAAGCTTGGAAAGATTAAAAGTAGTGACTCAAATTTAACTTTTAAAAGGGTCCTATCCTCATTTTCATAAGTCTAAATAATTTCCACAAGACTCAAAAGCTTTCCCAAGATTCAGGACTCCCGTAGAACAGTTTATCTAACTATAACCGAAGACTTGTCATAAGTATGGTTTCGTCGGGGGAAAAGACTTCAATTTGTATCCAATGCGTGAACATAAGACCAAGTCCCAACACTATTAGCTGTACAGTCAATCTAGGTGAGACCCTTTCAGTATAGATTTCCTTTCCTCTTCTCCCTCCGAAACTCCCTATTAGCATTCTAGTCCAACATCAGCAATTAGCAATCCTCAATGCTGTTGGGAGGGCACAGACAGATTCTGAAGATCAGTGGCCCTCGCTGGAAAAAAACATGACATTTTCGGGTGGCGATGTATTTTCGCTTAATTGCGGTGACTGTTTCTTCCCACCGGCTTTATGGCACGCGCGATCGGGTGCACCTCAACACGTACGCAGCCGCGCTGCCATCCACTGAGGTCCAGGAGGCTGCCAGTGACGCTGCAGTAATCCTTCCCCTGGAGCCGGCTTAACCTTTATCTCATTCACAGCCCTCAGAGATGCTCTTTGCACTCGCCGTCCCGGCAGACGCCCCCCTCCACCTCTCTTCAGACTGACAAACGCAGGATCAGGCACCTGAGAGCTGAGGGCAGAGAGACCTGGAGGACGGGCTTGATATGGGTGCATTACATCCACATATCGGAGATTACACATTGGCATTGCACAAGCCTGCAACAGATAGCCATCAGTTAAATGACAGGAAACACACAGCAGAGGGTGGGGGCGGATAGAAAAACCGTCCGCGGTGCTGGGTTCTACCTGAGAGCCAAAATCGAGTTCTCTCCTTTTTTATTTATAGAGATAGCCTTCCCTGTGGGAAATGGCTTTTTCTTCAAATTATTCTGGGAGTATTTTTTTTGGGGTCTGACCTCTCAGGGCACCAAAATGCACTTAAGAGTTATAAAAGGAGTGGTAAAACTCACAAAACAAATTTTCTACAAAGAAAAAAACTGGATAGGAAAGAGAAAAATAAAAATAAAATGTATTACGTAATATAAGAAAACAGGACATTTTGGTGTCTGTACAGATGTTTTTGTCACATTAGTTATATTCTCTGAGTGGCCACGTGAATTAACTCCACAAGGAGTTGAAAGTGTGCCATGTAAAACAGGGATTGATCAGATCAGGCAGATCAGGTTTTTCCGCTCCTCCATTGTCCAGTGTCTGCGTTCCATAGCTGCCGTTTGTTTTTCGCTGAGAGGAGTGGCACTCTTCCCGGTTTGTGGTTGCCGTGGCGAATCCGTGACAAGGCACATCAGGTTGCACATTCCGATATGCCTCTTTTGCCACCATGCTTGTACTCCGCTGTTATTTGATGGACAGGAGCCGTCTGCCACCTTACATAAGATGTGACGGTCTCTGCCATCAGCTGATGATTTTTGGGTGGCTGGATGTTCTTTGGGTTTTTTTCAAAATGCATGCTGACACTGTCATGCATGAAAACTCCAGCAAGGTTATACCCCAGTAGGCACTCATACTGGCACATCTGGCATCAACTTCCATGCCCCGTTCAAACTCGCCAACTAGTTAGACCTGTCCATTATACCTCTGAATTCCACAAAAAGCGACTCCCTAGGTACCTGCCTACCCGCTTTGAATAGCATAGTCTGAACTATGTGGTTTCACAGAATTGGAGGTGTTCATAATAATGTGGCACACTCAGTGTTTCCTGCGTTCCAATTAAAATATTGTTTCTATTTAAATCTTGTAGAGAAATTATCTAAGAAAACTTTTTTTTTCTAGAAAACTTGATTTACCAATGAAGCAACAGAATCTGTAACACAGTATCAAAGTGTATGCAATGCACAGATACAATACATGACCACGGATATCCATAACCATGACTCTACATTATTTTGTGTCACTGGGCACACCCACCTAAATATCTGCACCTCCATTGACGAGCTCTTAACAATGATGGAGAACTCCCGAACGAACAGAGCCCTTTAAAGGAAACAGGGGATGCGTCCTGTTAGAAGTGTTTGCCACCTCAGCGGTAGCAGGCAGGCTTCCCATAGCTGCCTGCGATGAGCTCTGAGACCAGCTCGCTTTAAGGAGGTTTGTCAAGGGGAATGGCGGCTGCAGTTCCCCACATCTAAGCCTCGCATTACGATTATTCCTGCAAAAAAGGGAGCCAGATCTGTCACAATCTGTTTCTGCATCCAAAATAATTTTACATGTATATATGCTGTACTTATTGGCTGTAAATGTTTTTACAGTGAGGCAAGTGCGGAATGGATCTTCACTGACTAAAATGCCACAAAGAAACCATTTTATTTAATAAGTACACTAAACATAGAAACATGTTCTTTCCTACTTTGCCCTGCTCCAAACTCCATAACAGAGTATCATGATCAGTTGTACCTCAGATGTACCCCTATCAGAGGGAACATTTAAAAAAACGTGTTACATTAAGCTATTCTGTATGACCAAGATGAAAATGGAATATGGAAAATTGAGGGTTAGGGTAATTATGTTTTCATCATAGCTATGATCCTTCTGACTTTTCAGAATTTCTATCAGTTCAAGTTCAATTTTCTAATAGGACTTCAATTTGAGGTGCTTTAAAGGCATGTGTGAATGGATTAGTTCCTCTCTGCATAGCATATGGAGAGAGACTCCTCTGTGCCCATGAAGAAAAGCAGCAGGTAGCCCGTTTAAAGAGTCATGTCATTCAAAACGCATCTGCAGTCTTCCTGCCTCCCAGCAGTCATTGCAGGCAGTCACTGGCTCACACTGAGAAATGTCCACTGAATGATTAAACCCGGAACTAATTAAAAGGTAGCGAGATAAGTAGTTCTCGCTGGCAAAAAGGTAGACGTTTTAAATGTGGACGTTTCAAATGCAGATGTTTTAAAAGTATATGTTTAAAAGTAGGCGGTTTAAAACTAAAGGATAAGAGCATAACTGCCAAAGTCTGTTGGGTTCTGATTAAGACATGAATGTTTTCCAATACGGGATTATTGTGATGGAAACCATACTGGCAATTATGTGCTTGAAGGAAATTCTTAGAAAGTGCGGTCACATTGTAAGTGACATTATCTCAACCTCCCACATGCACCCTTATGTGACAGCGCCAAATTGTTAATGCTACCTTAAAAATGGATGACAGAACAACAACAATTTACATAATATTATTAACAAAAAGGCACTAGAACAGCGGAACAAATGCATTAATTAAGCAAAATGATAAATACTTTATAATGTGTGAACTTCGTTAAGTCTTTGTTAAACCAAACGTTAGGCAAAATAATTAATTAAATAATTAATATCGTTCATATTTTAGATAACCCATGTCATACAATGTTAGTACCTGATATTTAATTTAATAATATGTAGATTACACCAATTATATTAATTAAATATTAAATAAATATTTATACTTACGATCTAACCAAGATACGATACCCAAGACAGCCATAAAAATGATCATTTTAAAAAGCAATGTAATCAATTGAGTCATGTCACCAATTCCTAAAGGTGCGGGAATCATCCCCGTTGTATTAACACAGCAGCGCGTGAAATTGTTCTTCTCTCCACAGTGATTCATGCAAATTCTAATTTGATATTCCCTAGGTAAGGAAATTAAGATAAACGCCAGGAGGAGGCAAACAGTATTCAGTGCAGAATATTTGTCATTTCATATGTAGTAAGACATCAGACACAAACAACTCAGTTATTGTTAGTTTAACAATTGGTCTCCCCAATGGCTACTCGATAGATTCTCTTTGAGAGAGAAAAATAAAAATTTTACATTATACAAAACTGGAAAATAAACATTCAAGATTGAATCAGTCCCTTTACTGGAATTAAGAATTAAGTGCAAAATCTCTTTGATCAAGTTAAGATAAAGTTTGATTTTGTTTTATGCCCTCTGTGCTTACCCTGAACAGATCTTCTTCCTCCCACCCATTGTACTCTTTGAAGTTTAACCTCTGTGGGCCCTTCTTCTCCACTTATCTCTCCTGTGATGAGGCAAATAGGCTTGATGTTGCACTCGGGGACTGCTTGGTGGTTTCAATGCCTTTTCTAGCATTGGAAAAAAAAGTCTCATCTTTTTAGCAGTGTTTTGCATGCTGAAATCAGCCCCTTTTCCCTGCATCAAAGAAGCAAAAAGAAGCTATTTGAAGTTCACGTGTTTTATGGGTATTTAATGGGTTAGTAAAATTTGATATTGGTTCACAAAAAGTTATATGTGATGCTTCTGCAGGTAGGAAAATTAAAACATGTATTCTCCTTTTCACTCTACTTTCCATTTTTTATGGAACGCAAAGTATAAAAAGTGCCCTTTCTGGGTGATTGAACAATACAATACCCATAAATCAAGCATGTCTTTTCAGAAGGAAATACACGCCAGCCGAGAAACTGTATGGTTTTCCCTACATAATCATACCATTAGAGAAAAGAAAAACTGCCCAGGCGACGGATATCACAGGATTTTCAGTCAGAACAAATTTCCTTCAGATGAATAATATACAATGCTCTGGATGTCTATCCCCAGAACTGACAATCTATGATCTTCCAGGAGTCTATATTTAAGTTAAAAGAAATACAAAAATTTCATCACCTTGAAAGGAATATTAATGAATAACTTTAACTCTTTTAAAAATCCCTTAGTCGTTTTCGGCCACGACTGAAGTCGCCCATGGACTTAGAGGGGATCATAAAACAAATGACTCGATGAAATTGATTTAAACGAGCATTTTTTTCTTTTCTTTCATTTTTTTCTTTCTTATTTTGACAAACCTTTGCACAATTAGGTGGCAATTGTGACTTCCAAGGACGGGTGTACTATTCACTACCATGAAATTAAAATATCACGCCTCCAGGACCGTAGGCCATATGAAGTGACTAAAAACTGACAAGACAAGTAGGGATAGTGCGAAAACTGCATATTTAAAAACTCCACTAAGCCAAAGGGATATTGACTAAAAAATAAAATAAAATAAAAAATAAATTTTTTGTCCAGTGTAGTCTGTGTGACTCCTTTAGCTTTCAGCACTTACATTCGCGTGGCCTGACAACAACGGTGAACTGAGGTGGCTGGGAGCGAGCCTTATGTAACTTCCTCTTTAAGGAAAAAAGCGGAGAAGCCCTGCTGCAGGTGATTCAGACTCAGCCCCCTTCCGTTGTTGGCAGTTTGGACACTCAGCACCAGCATGGCAGGGTTTGAGGGTCAGTCTGGGTCTCAGGACCATATTCCCACGTGTCTCTGAAACATTTTTACTTGGTCCTGATCCGGCCTTGGGACACTCGTGAGGCGAAATCTCTGCACAGCCGAGAGAGAAGCCATTTCTGCTGTATTTACCGGTCCAAATGCCAATTAGTAGCTATAATGTAATGTTAACAAAGACAAGAAAAATATGCAAATCATGGCAAGAGGATCGAGAGTGATTAAGAAATGTATTACATAACATCATTGTGAAATTGGTTGTATTTTTACAAGCTTATTTACAAAAGGAGGCGGCTATATATCAGTGCTATAAAGTGTTACACGTTTGGCAATTGGCTGATCGAAATGTGGATCCTTGGACAACAGGCTACGTAGCAAACTCAGATCGTGCCTATCCATTGGCTAAAAATGTTTTTTAAAA
>JAOVYW010008382.1:0-10205 GCA_025775045.1 Hiodon tergisus
CTTAATTTGCTGAGCTCATTTGTTTTGGTTTGTATGTATGGATTACTTGGGTTGTTACCAACATCTGGTGAAAATTTAATGTCAATAGCACCTTTGGAAATATATTTACAGAGAAAAATGGTGACGTGTTCAATACTTATGTCACCCACTGTATTTGCCAATTAGATGCTATAATGAGATAAGATAAACAATTGCAAACATAAGGCACGTAGCTATTTCCAAGGTTCTGTTGATATTGCACTTGTTTTGCTGTAAGCATTCTGTGACTGAGATCACATTACGGGAGAAAGGATGATGCAAAATCCCAATTGGGGGGAGGGTGTTGGTGAGTATTGGATCCTAATGGGATAGTGTACACAAAGTACTTCAGATCAATGAGCTGTCCTCCTCTAATTGCAGTTTTAAATCCTTACTATGAAAGTGTTGCTTTGCAGTAAAGACTGCCAACTGATTCAGAACTCACAGCTAATTAACAATGATAGATAATCCTTAATTAAAACCTCATAAAGTCAGGCCTTAAGTGAGACATCATTTTCAGGCCAATTCCTTTAGAGGCTGCATAATTGCTTAATCTGCTAAAAAGGCACGTGCTGAGAATTAGTGATACAGTAATGATTATGATGATGATGACTATGATGTTTATAATGGAGGCATTGAGAGATGAGAGGGAGTGTCTGTGTGATCCACAGGCTGCAGCAGGCCAGATCTTGAGAGTGACTGCAGCAACATCACGATGTGTGTTTGGTCTGCGTGGAGAGCACTACGGGTGACAGTTTGTGTCTGTGTGTAGGCAGGTTGGTGTGTGTACCTATGAGCTTCAGCGCAGGCAAAGGAGGAAGGAAGAAAACTAATTTCTATGGCACGACTTACCTGAAGGAGACTAATTCCACCTCTGGGCCAACAAAACCACCATTCCATGCTACAAGTTAACGACCAGTAGAGCCTCAAGGCCAAGGTTCAGTAGTGAAAGAGAGATGGGTGGACCGGCTTGCTGGAACTAGCCATTCGATATGGGTCCATTAAGTCCCTGCACAAACCCCCTCCAACTTCGCCAGAGAGTTTTCCAACTGAACGAGCCACTGGCCTTCTCTAGCTGGTTTTATCTCAGACCCCCAAGCCTCCTCAACGGGGGGAGCTAGGAGAGACTAGGGACTAGGATTAGTCAGATATTTGGTCCCTCAACTTCTATTACTGCTCTCTCCCCCCTTTTATCAGGACAAATTCACAGCTAAATGTTCATGCATCATTAAAGTTTTAACTCGGCGGTGAGAGGTGAGAGATTCCTTTCCCAGGTAAGACGCTTTAAAAAAATAAAAACTCAGGTGATTAATGATGTACTTATGTCAGTGAGAAGATGTATCAAGGTAGCAATGTGTCCTGACAGTTACAGTAATGCTCTGCTCAGGGCTAGGCAGGCAACACTCCTGGTTTATCCTCACCAGCAACTTCCTACAATACGTTTTCTGTTCTTTCCAGGCCCCGAAGTCATTAGAACTGCTGCAACACAAGCTTAAAGTAGTATCAAAGCACACTAAAATTATTTACCTTACTCTGTTTATCTGAGGTTGCATGCGATCACAGGGAGGCTAACTGATATTCCATGAGGCTGCAGCCCTCCACCACCTTAATAAGAGGTAAGGGGAGATTTCAGAGGCTGTAGTACCCCACCAGAAGAAAATCTTAAAAAGAAGAAACGTGTTAAAATTGTTTCTGTGTGGCTTTCCTTACTTTCCCAAGATGACCTGTGCAGTCATGTTTGACCTGCCTAGGTGAGGTTCTTCCAAATTACATGTTTTGCCTGACAGATTATTTTATATTTTTCCCCAATTTGACCCAAATTACAGAGAGAGGTTATTTTTCAGACATAAAAAAATCAATACTTACCACCCAATCCTAAAAACAACTGATCTGCAAATTGTTTTTTTAAACAACTCGGTTTAATACACACTAGAGGTTTGTCTATCAGTTTATGCATAGTGATAGCAACATTACATAGGGAATAAGCCAGAGGTGCTTCGCATTTTAATTATAATTCTCTGCAGGGTCACAAATCTTTAAAATGGATATCTAGGCATAGGAGGCCTGTTTCTGATTCACCTCTTTTAGAAGACGAATTCCATGTGAAATCTATGTGTTGTTCATATAGTCCTGTAATGTGCTTCCTTTAAACTAGTGCCCTTTAATTTTAGGTGATCATTTTTTTTAGGACCTGGTCATCATCATGATCATCGTGATTACCCTAATGTTTCAGGGGTCAATCAATCACTGATTGAAAGGTAATTACAAACTCTTAAGGAATCTGGGCCTCTGGGACTGGGACCACCCCTGTAGGAGCATATTCATTATAATGGGAACAGATTCACAGAGCACGGTAGTCTTAAAATAAATGTCAGCTTTTAAAAAAAATAAGGTCCCCCCTACAGCTTATTCTATTACACTCAACTGTCCCAGAAATTTGGGTTTCTGCACATCAAGCAGGTGCTCCTGTTTCTTAAGCAGCCAGCAGTGTGTGTTTTAATTCTTCCAAAAAGCAAACAAAATATTATTTTGCAGCTCATTTTTAAACTCATGTCACCATTCACAATATTAGGAAACCATGATATATTTTCAGAATAATATTTTGATTTTCTAGGTTGGCCTATAACAATGCATTTTCATACTGAAATACCACAATCAGACAACTTCAATTTCACCAGAGAATAAAAATACTTATTATTTCCAATTAGTTTTAATGAAGTGTCATAAGAAAAAAACAATCAGAGATTTTAGGTGTTATTCTGCTTTACTCTGGTGCATACACTGTGTAGCAGAACACAAAACCCTCTTCTCCAGCTTTGTTAGGCACAGCAAGAGAGAGATGGCTTTGCAGATATATCCAGTCATTCCACAAAACAATATAAAAAAACTCATAATTTAACAATAATTATACAACTGAATGTTCTGCCAACATAAAAATAGAGCCTGTGGGAAGCTGATCCCACAACAACTTCAATTTGGAAAATACTTTAATTTTTAATTTAATTTAACTGATACTACCTGAAAATGTGGCAGAAAATGTTTTGTTTCCAATTTCCTTAACTTGTTATATGTGAAATATAAATAATAATAAAACAGGAATAGTCTACCTATACCGATTTATATGGGCTGGCCCATGTGAAGTTTTAATGGCTTACATGTCTTCACACCGTTTCTTTTTCTTCTTTTAATCAGGAATGAATCATCTATTTCATCACTTTAAAGCTAATGTGGAATCGCTAATTAAGCAGCCAAACAAAGCCACATTACGGAAGTATGAATATAATACATATTTTGATGCCACAGGGCTCAAGGCAAGAGATGCCCTCCCGCCCAAACCAGGCTCTAAGGGTTTCCTGGTCAAGAATTGATTCAGAGTACGATCTGTGATCTCTTCATCATTGTGCACAGCTGCTTGATGGAGTGACATTACTGCAACACATAATTTAATTGACAAGGTAACCTTATTATTCATTCTTTTGTGCAAATATACAGACATTGTAGTAAAATCCCTTTTCACTTCCAGAGATCTGGTAGAAGGGTGGATAAATAGAACTATTTTCCACTAGTTTCCGGAAACCCAACAGAAAACAGAAACCCAGTTTCAGAATCTACAGTCGATTTTGCACTAGCTACTGTAGTTTATTGTCCACCCTACTAGTTGAGTGTTTATCCTTAAACATGCAGGTTTAGCATATATGAAATTGACCAAAATGTTATAACAAGGAAAACTAATTTAAAAAAACAAACACCTACATCACCTTAACAAACTAATCTAACAGACAAAAAAAGACCAAATAAACTAAATTGAAATGAATCACAAAAACTAAAGTACTTTTTGTTGAAGCAAATTTAGTCTAGCGGAATTATGTGCAAGACCAATCTGTCGACCATTCTCCCCAGACTCGCTGTTGGTAGCTATGGCTGTCTGCCAATTCGCATATCCAATCATATGCCATCAATAATGAGCCAAAAGGTCTTGTAGTTTTGTGCTTGTTTGCCATAAGTCTGTTTTATCCTACTCATTCTCTGATCGCAACCATGTAGTATATTTTCAATGCATGCCAAATATTTGTGCAAGGTGATGCAAAGTTAGTGTTATGTTGCTTGTCACAACATGACTTGAGCTTGTCATTAGTTAGCTAGCTACATACAATAGCTACATGCTTATAAAAAGTATTCACCCCCTTGGATGTTTTTATATACTTTTTTTTTAAATATTGAATCATAGTGACGTTCATTTGACTTTTTTGACATTGATCAACAGAAAAAAAAATGTTCCCTATTCTTCTTTGCTCTAGCTCTGTCAGGTTGTGTGGGGATCATGAGTGCACAGCCTTTCTCAAAACCATCCACAGATTCTCAACTGGGTTGAGGTCTGGACTCTGACTGATGAAGAACCCGGGCAACAGTTGTATACACAGTCTCTCCAATCTCACTAGTCCCTTTCTTGCACGGTCACTCAGTTTTTGAGGACGGCCAGCTCTAGGTAGATTTATTGTGCCAAACTTTTTCCATTTCTTAATTATTGACTTCACAGTACTCCCAGGGATATTCAGGGACTTGGAAATTTTCTTGTACCCATCCCCTCCTTTATGTTTATGAATAACCTTTTTTCAGATCTGCTTGGAGTGTTCTTTTGTCTTTATGGTGTTTTTTCCAAAGATACTGACCAGTAAGTGGACCTTCCAGAGACAGGTGTATTTATAATCACTTCAATCAAATCACTTTGACTGTGCACAGGTGATCTCCATTTAATTAACTGAGCTAATTCTAAAACCAGTTTGTTGCACAGTGATGATTTAGGTGAGTTGCATTAAAGGGGTTGAATTCTTAGGCAACCAATTATTTTGTGTTTTATATTTGTTATAAATTTATATAAATTTGTAGAAATGTATTATGACTTTGATATGAAAGAGTCTTTTTTCATTTGATCAGTGTCAAAAAAGTCAAATGAAGTTCACTATGATTCAATATTTAATATTTAACGTAGCTAACACCGTTGCTCACCTATTTTCTGTTTGTTATTAAAGTGCTAATAACTTTCATGTCTATAAGTGTCAGAGGGAGAGTGGTATTTTCAGTATTTCTTTTTGTCACCATTAATTTCAATTTCAGTTTGTCAAAACTGAACAGAATCTATGAGGTTTTTACTTGAGTGTCGATCTACTCTAACTGTTTCAAATTTCTCCAAGATAAAACTATTATGGCTTGAAAGATGCCCCAGATGTGGAAGATACAGTGCATAGTACAGTGCATAATTTGTAAATTGGGAGGTGCCAAATTATATGAATAGCTAATAAGTCCCATGTGGTGTAGTAAAAGTATCAAGAAATTCAATATGCTGATCAATACAGCTTCATCCAACACTCTAGTGGATGCCGCGGTTGAGAATTATATATTGACCTTTTTTTTTAAACTATTTTCATGTGTATTACCCAATAAAAACTATTTAAAAGATAGCTGCGCTAACTTGCTAGTTAGTGAGACACTAGAGCCAAAATCGTGCACAGTTTGAGGCTCTGAGGCTTGGATGGTTGGGGTTGAGAGATAACTAAGTCAGACCACAGGGAATTGGTTATTACCTCTTGATTTTGGACAAATATTTACCTAGGGGCAGTGTAACATTCAAAACTGTAGCCTACCCTCTCATTCTAATTCATGATTTAGCTCATGTCGCACGGTTTAGATTTCGCAACATTCATAGATTTTACTGTCATGGACATTTGAAATGGTTCTTTAGTGTTGCAGAGCTCCTTATGAGAGAGTTGACAGTGATGTTACACCTTAGGGTCAAAGAAAAGTGTACGATTAGACAAGCTAGGGACTTAAGTCTTTAGCTCAAGTTAATTGTTTCTCTTGTTTTTAAGGACGTTGTAGCAACTGAGTTTGATTCCCGGTTAGGTAGTGAAGCTTGCAGATTCTAAATGGTTACATTACTTTTGACACTACGTCGTCACAAATGTGGTAATGATCATAATTGTTTTAAAGACTGTCTGCCTGCTGTGGAATATTTTATAAAATAATAATCACGTAATATAATTTATATACAGTATTTCCATTGTTAAATGTCATTGTAGAGATGTTAAATGGTGAAGAATATGATTTAATGGATTATACAAAATGCGCCACCCTAAACAAGTGGATGCCGCCAGGCCTGTATTTGTTCAGGCCTTCATCTGGTTAGTGATTTGTTTCAGTGGAGCTCTGAGAAAGTACCATAGCTTTAAAATTCATGCACTAGTTACTCAAAGTAGAGCAATGTCGAAATCAAATTAATAGATGATTTACAGTGCCCTGTTATTACTTAGGAAACTGGGTTTCCTAAGTAATAACTTAGGTTTAACTCCTGGTTTTTCTCTGGGTTCATACAATACCTCAGTTCCCAAAAACAGTATGAGAAACCATAGCACTGTATTTCCTGAGACCAAAATTGTTGGGTAAACCTACTTCCGCTACAGTTACAGCTAACACAATTTCTATGCTGAGGAAAAATGGAAAGACACTTCACTGCAAATCAGTTTCGAGGATGTTAGCTGAATTGTTGTACAGCTCTCTTCCCCTACAGAATCAAGGCTGAGGAAGGGCTATAAATTCTTCGTAGAAGAGTTTATTCACGGTTATCGAGGTAAACTATGTACAAATTTTAGTTTGTTAAAACAAGTAGCAACCTATCTCAGAGCCCAGAGCAATGCATAGATTACTTGAAAAACCTGTAAAAACGTGATACAAAGTAAAGAAAATTACAATCTAGAGAAAATATGAAAATGCTTTAGAAGATAAGTAATGAGGTGAAGTGATTAATGGTCTAAATCTTAAAACTAACTGAACAAAATGTAACAAAACATAAAGGAATGGAGATGTATAACTGTATAAATGTATTTTTATTTGTGTTTTATGTTTTCTTTACCCCTTCGAATCACTACACCAGAATTCTGAGCCGCGCCTGTATTTCTTCACATCGGTTTTCATTTGATGGAAAATCACGAAAACTTAAATATAGTCGTTTTTGTTTTGAATTACTGCACTGAGGGACACTACAGAAATACTTTTCTCGGCTCAGCCATTGTTGTTACCAGAAGTCAGATTACCCTGCTGCGGTCATTCCCAGAAGAAACCAACCCGGAAGTGTGAAATTGGCCCATAGCAAACAAATTGAATGGACCGTTCACAGAGCATGTTCTAAGCAGCAGTATTCTCACCCAGTGGCACCGAGAAAAATCACCTCTCCCTCTTTTCTTATATTAATAACTATGATCTGCTAACAGCTAGCTTAAAACAAATACACTCATAACGTAGTAGACAGTTGTGCCTCAACTCTTTGATGTGTTTTTTCGAGAGCAAGGTGGAGCCCAGATCAAACTAATCTTCTATTAAAGATGAATTTCTCTTCTTTCCAATAAGCTATTATATGTGACAGTTGTAAAATATACATTTTAGATTTCTGAGGTTGAAGAGTACTAGGGTACTAAATATGAGTGAATGGGATTCTTTGAACATTCCAAGTTCAGACATTTTTTTTTCTTGCATATATGTTGGGTAGCAAATGGCAGCTTCCTGAAATTTACATATAAGGTACAACAGATTGTACTCTTTCAAATGTCATTTTGAAAAAAAAAAAAATTGAATACACATTTTTGATGTAGAAGCTAATAAAAGTGAGACTGATCTATAGAATGTGCACGCATACAAAGTTTTTAATGTAAATGTAAACTGAGGCAAATTTCTGCCACATATTCATAAGCATAGATTCTACCGAGATTCTGAAATTGATGACGCAGAACAATGGAGTTCGAATGAATGCTTCCTCGCTACCAGTGCTGTTGCGTCTTATACAGAACAGCGAAAGGGCTGGGAGAAAAATACAAGAATAAATTCTAAACTACAGTAGCTAGAGCAAAACTGACGGCAGATTCTAAAACTGCGGACTGACTTGCATAATATCCGCTGGATTTGCAGAATTTTTTTTCCAATTGTCCACCCTACTATAATACAATATAATCCAATTATGTTGGTTCGGAGAGCTGATTTTTCTATTTAAACATTATTAACCGCTTCAGAGTGTTTTTGAAGAAATAGACTGCTTGCAAAAACCAATGACAGCTGAATTGTTCTGCAGCAGAATTCAATATGATAGTTTACATACAATTTATATACTTAATAGCAATACTTCAACTTAAATGGTGCACATTATGCTTTAAATATAGACCTTTTTTCCTTCTACTGATTCGCCAGATGATGGTAACACAATTTATTTTGGTTCTACAGAGAAAATGTATAATTTAAAACATCATCTGAAACTTTTAAATTATGTGGCTTTACTGTTGTTTATTATGAGAACCAAGGAGACTTCTTCAATACAGAGTGGGCTCAGTTATATGATTATTTTTTTTTTTCCATTATTGGATAGTGCCATTTATTAAACCCAATGGTAAAATGCCCAGAAATTGCTTGACTTTAACATTGCAGCAGTAGCAGTGATATAATTGCCATTCTGAAAAAAAACGTGCATCTACTGCTTCTATGGTTCTCAATCTGTATGTTTTATTGGGTTTAAGTGCAAGCATTGATGGGATTATGTGTGAACCTAAGACAACACCCGATTGGCACGGTGAGGCCCAGCACAGTGGATATGGGGGTGATGGTTCCGCCAGACCTCTGCCAGACAGGCTGCAAGATCAAAACTGACAGAGTTGATTCTTTCAAAGAGATAAGCACTTTAAGGGTATCATTGGGGGATCAAATTGTTCTGACCTAGTTGAATCCCTTAAAAAAAATATGTGGAGGCAGAGGTTGTGCCGATGCAAAGATCATTATTGGATATCAAAATTTTCTCAAGGCAGCTATCTCAGTTCTTTAGTCTTTCTGCTTTTGAAAACAATTGTACTAAAATGCAAATAATACAATGTGAAAGTTTAGAAACAACAGGAATGCCTTCAAGTATAGGTATTGACTGTTTTATTCATTCTGATAATGTAACCTGAAAGCTGGTTAGCTGAAAGTCTTATTCCTTGTGTTTGGAGTCAATGCAGTCCCACTTGCTTCTGACATCTTTGTTAAAGAAAAAAGGTCTGAACGTGCAAGTTTAAAACCGCCCCGCTATTGGTTGTCTGATGCAAAGTCTATTTGGCTATTCGAGTGAGCTCTGGTGAGAGCTTGTAATGAACAGTGCCTAGGCCAAACCTGTTGATGGAGGTTCGAAAGTATTTTATGTATACACTACTGGTCAAACGTTTTAGAATACCCCTATATTTCCAGTTTTTATGGAAATTTAAGTATTTCAAGTCCAGTGAATAACCTGAAATGGTACAAATATAAAATAAAAAAAGAATAAAAAAAGGTATAGGTTACCAAAACCTGAAAAATAATGTACATTTAAGAGTTATACAAAAAGGGATCAAGTAATAGTTTTACAACTTCCAGCTGTTCTGCAGCAATGGAAACAAATTAAGCCATTAAAGTTGATGCTAACAATTCCTACAGGTTTCCCAACTTTTGCTGATTACTTACAAACCCTCTGTCTGTATAAAAGCCGTGTTGAAACGGACTGTGTTACTACACCCTCTTAAGCATTATTTGGACAGTATTGTACTGCAGGAAGTAGTATATTGCTCTCATAATGGCGAGAAAAAGGCAATTGACAAAGGAAGACAGACTGACCATTATAACCCTTAAATGTGGGTCTTTCCTTTAGAGAAATTGCGAAGAAAGCCAAGGGGTCAGTGAGTACATTTTCCTCATGTTCCAAGGCACATGGAAACTGGAGGAAACTCTGACAAGAAGAGGTCTGGCAGACCCAAAGCCACAACAGAATCAGAAGACAGGTTTCTGAGAGTCAACAGCTTGCGTGATAGGCGGGCCACTGGACAACAGCTTTAAGCACAGCTTAACACTGGTCGAAGTAAGCAAGTCTCAGTTTCAACTGTGAAGAGTTGCAGGTTTGACAGGTCGCGTGGCAGTAAGAAGACCACCGCTAAGATGGCAAAATAATTAAAAGAGGCTTGCTTGGGACATGAATTACCACCAATGGACTATTGAAGACTGGAAGGTCTTATGGACCGATGAATCAAAATTTGAAGGAGGAAGTGTGATGGTCTGCGGCTCTTTTGTCTGATCCCGAGTTGGTGAGTGACTGGCACCCTGAACCAAAACTGCTACCACAGCATTTTGCAGCATCATGCAATTCCTCT
>JAOVYW010008385.1:0-10203 GCA_025775045.1 Hiodon tergisus
AGAGCAACAGAAAAACACGTTCTGACATTTTCCCACTACAGCCGTATCAAGAGCTAAGACAGTGGAAATAAATGCAAAATGATATTCGAAATGGGCTTTGGATCCGGGACTTGCCGGGGGAGGAACTCTGGGGGCTCCAGGGCAAGCCCTTTTTCCAAAGTGCTCCGCTCAACATTAATTAACAAACAATTAGATAGCCCTTGATTTTATTTTATTTTACATTTGAGCCCCTGCCCCTGAGAAACTCCCTGCTCGTCCCTGGATGGGACGCTAGGGTTAATAGCTAATTGCTGAGTCGAATATCATGTCAAACCCCTTCCTCAACTGTAATGGATAAACTGTGAGCAGTTTATGAGGTTTAGGCTAGCAAACAGTAGGGTTGTTCTATTTTATTTCCCCGCCCAAATGCTATTTAGTAGCCATAATGTAATGTTTATGGCGGTAACCAGTGGCGGCATCTGATTTGCCACGTTAGGTTACTGATGTTCCTGGAAGGACAATGTAACATAAAGGCGTCATTCTTTTACAATGCATTGTTCTCGAATTAATTATCTTATGAGCTTTAATATTATTTTAGAATATCGTCAACTTACTTTTAGAATATCAATCACTTTAAATTAAGCACGTCTTTTTTATTTATCTCAAAACAATCTTCGGGCGTATATTTTTCTGTACTTAGTATTCTAATCATCATGGGTAACACTATGGTGGAAGTCTTAAAAATAGCTCGTTCTGTCGAATCTAAGTCAGATGTCTTCAATCCCACTTGGTCTTATTATGAGCTCGAACATGATCTGGACTCTGGTCTTGAAAAACCTTATCCAACTACTGAAATATAAATTATATCAACTTAATCTAATCAACCAATAGCCTAGATAAATATAAATGTGTACGCATGTAGATACCTAAAATACAAATAATGCAAATTAACATATTAATATTTAACGTAACGTAACATAATGAAACAATTCAAGATTTAGAGGCATTAACTTCGCTTTACGACACGTGTTTTGCTATATACGAAACAAAGGCAATTCCAAGGTTTTCCAGTAGATGGAGCGTTTAAATGTTTAAAAAGGAATGCTACTCGGTTTCGGGGTTCCTTCAGAGCGTCTCCCAATTTACGAAGGAACAGTGGATCTGCTGCAGTGATAATTTTGTGTCCGGAATGCCCAAGATAGTTTCACTGACATTTAAAAGAAACATAATATTTAAACAATATTGAAAAATATCAATATTTAATAAAACAAGAAAAAATATATAGATTTTATGTAACTGAACACTTTAGTTTTAAACCTAATTTAGACTTAGCTGCATGTGTAGCTCCTTACGAAAAGTAAAGACTGCGGAGATTTTCTGATTCAGTGAATAAACAAAGCCACACGCACGCAAGACATGCTCGGTGGAAGAACCAGGACAGCGTAGCTTCCCAGCGCTCCCCTGACGCAGGGCTGAGAGTGTGTGTAGCTGCTGGCCTGGCCTCCGGTGCGATTTTGCAAGGAAAACGGAGCTTTGAACGGGACCGAAGCCCTCGTCGACAACCTACATCCAAAACGTGTAGCGAACGCTGTGCCGACCAAACGCTGGTTTACTATGAAGGGACCGCTCACAAATTCATTCAGGTAGATTTTCATTTTCAAATGTCCTCTTTATTGTAGAATGGGATGCAATTTGGATTTGAGAATTATGTGTCGATTTTAACGCTCGAGAAACCAGAAGCCTGTTCAACACAGTGCATTCATATCTCTCATCAAACTTTAAATTTAGCTATTGCGGGTTGCCAATATTCGCTTCAATTCTGCGCTGTCTTGTTTTTCATTGAGTGTTAGGTACGAGCTGATGGAACGTAATCGCTTCGCTGTATGGATTTGGAAGTTGTCATTAAATTAATATAACATTTAATTTAAAAAAATACGGTCCTGTTAGGCTAAATATTAATTTTGAGGGGTCGTAAATGAGAATAACAAATATGAATGTACATTAACTGAAGATTATAAAATGCATAAATAAAAACAATTAATCAATTTGACATAAATTTCGTGGGCAGAATAAACACAAATTATAAAGAAATATTTTAAGTGATCCAAATCACTTATGTACAGTAATAATTAATTTATGAGAATTGAGCTTATTTTGACGGAGATAAATCGTAAACGTGCTCGTAGGATTATAGTTCTGAGTGCACTGTGTAAAAATAAATAAATAAATGCATCTCTAAATAATGTGTTTTGTTAGTAAAAAGCATTTTAAATATAGATCCTCCGTGCATAAATTAGACCATTCTCTGTTCTATATAAAACTTATTGATTAAGAATTAAAAATATTAACAGAGGCTGAAAACAGATAAGGTTTAATTTATAAACGCACAAAAAAGACACTTTTAAAAAGTTTTTCCTCCTGAAATCATAAAAGTTACATTCAAGTTAAAGGTGGAAATTGACTAACTGTGCAATTAATTAAAATGATGCCTTTGGGAAAATGCAGTTATGATATTTTATATCATTTGAACACATCCTATCGATCGCTGTAATGCAGGTGTATGGGCACCCAGGAGTATGTTGGCATGGGGATCGGGAAGAAAGCCACTCCCCCACTCACTCTGCGGGCCACTCAGGACATTTTGGTTTCTTCACCTAGGGCCCAGCTTGTGCACGGCCCAGGGCCAACGTTGGGGATCTCTGTTCAACTCACTTCGAACACTAGTGAACGCAGGGATGGAGCCCTCGTCACTAAGACCCGATTAGATTTAGCCAGCTTTGGATGCAGATGAGTTGGATGACTGTCACATGACCCAACTCCAAATGGACTGTTTGGACTGATTATGGAATACATTAGGCCATGTTGTTTTTACGTTGCAGTCTCGGGCCGTGTGCCAGTCTTTCGTTAGTCATCGGTTTGATAATTCTGCCGCTGAGATCCATCATTTTTTACCTTTAAAGATGACCGAACAACTTAGAAAGGGAAACATTTGTTTCTTGTCCTTGGGTTCGTGATGGAGAGCGCTTTGACTCTTAGAAATGGCTCAAGTCTGATTCTGTATCTCATTCTAAAAACAGCTGTTCTGCTTCTTAGTTTTGTAGGCAGACATTGGAAACATGGAGGTTCTGTAGCATGGACAGTGCGTGGTCCAAAAGTTGGTTTAATAATCTTCTCATATTCACCGCAGCTCTTTAAAAACATCACTGAAGTATTCCTCTAGATCAACACTTTACATTCAATGCAGGCGGAATTTTAGTATTTAGTTGCTTTATAGACGTATTTAATCTGAGCAACCTACATGGCTTAAATGTGTATTTACACAGTCAGGTGTTTGCAGAAGCAAGTGCCTTGCTGACAGGTACAACAGCAATGCTGTTCCCCAGTTCTTCAATGAAATAGTCAGTCATTTCACTGCGGCGTGATTAGGACCAAAAGCACTGCAGAGCAACTAAACTGACCATAACAGCACAGTCTACAGATGTATTCTTCAGACTGTCTTCCAGTCATCTCTCTCTTGTTGTTTCATGGCAGCACCGTGTACTTTATTTTTGGTTTGTGCTTCAGACTACGTCCCCCTGCCTCCAGGACACACGACCAGGGCTAATGGGTGGACCCAAGGATCCTCAGCCGGATTAATGCACCAGAGTGCAGAGCACGTTTGCGCTCAGGTGCACACAGTCAGGCCTACGAGAAGAGACGGCTCCTTTTATTCTGGTTCTTTTGGATGACGTCTGAACGGTCTGTGCAGTCTTCGCTTTTGTTTGGTGGTTATACTATCCGTATACTATCCGAGTTCAGGTTGACGTTTTTGCGTTCCTCGTTCCGGTTTTTGCCAGCTGAAATTTTTATCCGTTCTTTAAAGAGCGCAACCGCAGTATTCGAAGAGCGTGTTATAGCATTAGAAGGAGTACACATTTTTTATTTTTAAAACCTTAGTGACAATGAGACCTGGAAAAAAAACACTCACGTAAATATAAATAGTGTGTGATCCCTTTGCCCTGATCCTCAATTCAACCAAAACCCCTGTGTATGATTACATCCTAACCCTAAACCTATGACGCGAGGCAGAATCTCGAAATGATCTCATTCTCATTCTTTATCTCAGATAAAGGAACCCTTAAGCTCTGCTGTCCAGACTGTAGCAGGTCTTCATATAAAAATACATGGTTCACATTGCAAAGCTAACAAGAATTACATTTCCTTTCATTTAACCCATTTACCAGACCAAAATATTGATTTCAATGTTTGGCACTCCACAAACTGCCTCACGAAAATTTTTTGCAGATGAAATTAGTATGGTCAAAGCGTGTTGACATTTCAGCCAATTGTTCAATTACCCCGCCCAAGGGTGTATATTGTATTGCATCCTATAAAATATCTATGTCTTTTTTTCCCTCTACAATGAAATTGTCCCTGTAAAAATATATTTTTTCCAGTGCTATTGTGACCCAATCAGACCAGACTCAGTATGGAATTGTTCTGCCCTGGGCAAGCAGCAGTCCCAATAGAACGTATTCATTGTTTAGCCCATGCATTCATCCATGGGACAAATATTAATGACTGTTTCCCTTTCCCCTCTTTTCAAATCTCACCAAGAGGAAATCATGAGCCCGCCGCCTCACTCCTTGAGTTCCCATGGCGACAGGTAATAGCTTCTGGCAAAGCCACAGCATGCATGCGTTAAGCATCACTCACTGGGGTCCGGCTGAGCCAGGGGATGGGGACATTTCCGTGTTGCAAGTGTAGGCACACGTGCCTGTGTTACAGACGCTGTGCCTGCACACATACACACACACACACACACACACACACACACACATACATATTCATATGACAGAGGATGTCCGACCATGTGTCCCATTGTAAAGGAATGTGCTTATTTTATTTTATTTTGCATGTTTATCATGGAAGTCATGGCAGTATTTATCAAGTAACTATAACTGTATAATGCCAACGTCGTTTTTTAATCCGTTGTTATTGAGGCACGTTTGGGATTCCACTTCACTTGGATTCAAACTCACTTGTTGTTCACTTATTGGTGAATCCGAGAATGTTTGATTTCATTGTGGTCACAGCTGACAACACAACAATAAAATCAGCTTCCAGGAAGCAGCAGGCGCAGAGATAGTGATTTGGCTCTCCTAATGGTCTTCTGTGGTTTCATCAGCTCTGTCCAGGGGACAGTGCATATTACATCTTCCATCTTCTGATTGGCAGGGTGTGATTCTCGGGACAAACTATTCCAGCTGATCGAATCAAAAAGATGAAATCGTTTAAGTTTACGACAATAGACCACAAAGTTACTCGAAGGCCCATCTGAATGGTCATATTTGTTTCATAATTGCAATATTACATTTTCTGCTTGATTATGTACTGTGGGTTTGATTAAGCGATGGGATGCTCCAAGGAAAATGCTCCATGGATATTCGTTATCATCCTCCACAAAATTAAACAAATGGACCTGATTGTGTTCAGGCTGATGTGATTTCACCCAGCTTCCAGCAATTTGTCATAAACTTGTTTTTGGCGTCGTTGGCGGAGAGCAGTTTAGACTAATTATTCCGGGAAGGGATCATAATTTAAATGGGACTCTGCATTTAGTTAGTGGCAGAAATGTATCCTACCTTGTTTTCGAAACGTCTGCAGGCCTTCGCCTGAGGTGGTGCAGAAGAACAGCAGCAACAGCGGAGTCCTCCTAGACATCTCCGCGCTGAGGAAGACGGAGTTGGACTCAGAGGTGCCGCCCCTGCCGCCGCGGTACCGCTTCCGGGATCTGCTGCTGGGAGACCAGTCCTTTCAGAACGACGACAGGTACTGCGTCCTAGGACGGCTGGTGCGTCGCGCAGTAGACCGGGCGCTGTTCCTCTCGCGGGTGCTGAGATGTGTCCAAAGCGGTGGATATAAGGCTAGAACTGGGATGTTTTGTGATTAAGCCATTATACTGGCATCTGCATGGGGATCCAGGAACCTAATGGTGGGGAAATTCAAAAAAATCGAAGCACTCGTAGCAGTTAATTCAAAGTCTATACTTGGCTTTCTTATTCCTTCTGATGATGTCGCGTATTTATTTTTGCCCCTGTGCCAATCTCTAGCCCTGTCCTGCTTTTATGTGTACCGTGGGTTTTTTTCCAGACACGATTTTCTGGTGTACATTTCAATGCTGTAGTTTCACGATTATCAAATTACGATTTAATACAATTTCAGTTATGAAAGAGTAATAGGGAGAAAAAAATCAATTTTGTCACTGGAACCTGAAACAAACGTGGCTGTTTGCAGAAAGGTGTTTGCAAACTTTACCTGCTTTGTCATACAAACATGTGCCTAACCTTTTAGCAGCCTTTCATGAATCTGCCCCTGAAAGTTGGATGGATGTGGTGGAGAAATATGGTTTAATGTTCACATTTTTCATTTTTCATTTCTCAGTTAGATATAACATGTAGAGTTACTTATTTTATATAACAAATGTTTGAGCAACTCTGTGCCTTAGGGACCTGAATAGTTAACGTATTTAGTATAGACTAATAACAGTTATCCAACTTCTGAGGTGGAATCCGACTACTGAAAAAAAATAATTGTGTTTTGAGGACAAATATAAATTGAAGCAGATAAAACCAGACTGACTTTGATTTTGCAACTCTGAATCTATAAAAATTTTGTTGGTCTGAAAGTTAAGTCTGTTTGGGAATTAAATAAAATAGTTCCACTCAGACTATTTATTAAAGTCAAAGCAATGATTCCCCTAAGAAATGCAGAAACAGTTTCAGAGAACAACGGCGGCTTTTGTGACTAAACAAAAGCGCGCCCTTTTTTATTTTACTCTCTTCTGTTGTGTTAACGCCATTCGGGCATGATTCGGACATGATTTGGGCTTGTGGCACTTATGGGACAGTGCATACGCTCTGAAATTCATAGAAGGAAGGGGGTAATGAAAACTGAACTGAATGAAAAGAAAAACATTTTCATCGAAGTTATAATAATTGCATATTTTCTGAAAAGTGTGTTTTTATTGATTTCCATACAACCGCAGAGGAGCACAAAGGCTCGTATAAATTTGAGAACCCAGTGTTTTTTGAGAGGACTGGCGGTTTTTCCTCCAAAACATAACCGTGTGCAGTCATTCCTGCTAAGGCCAGCATGATTTGTGGCTCAATGTATTATTAACAATGCAGTGACAGGGTCAACGTGTGTCTCTGTGTCGTGAGATGTATGCTCTAATTAGCTGTGGCCTTCAGGGGCCTGAGAGGAAGACACAACATTTTGCTGAAATACAGGCTTGACTTTCTCCCTGCCCAGCAGTCAGAACCAGAGTATCAGCAGTAACTTTAGCCGGGAACCGGCGAGCCTCCCTGCCCTACCTACTAAGCCACTTTATCTGTCGGAAAGCAATAATTTAAAAAACCCTGAACTTGCAGGGCTGAACACAAGAAGATGAGGAAGATCTACCCAGATGTTTGGAGCAGTTTGGCTTTATGACTATGGAGCAGGTTTTCCCAATCTTTGTGTATTTGGAGAGAATGCTGTTGTACAGTCTGGGACATCTGTATGCGGAATATTTGGCCACAGCGTTCTGCGAGTCTCACCATAATTGTACTTTAGAGGCAATGAACCGTGGGATAGATGAGAGTCATGTCATTATTAACCATTAATAATTTATTAATCATTTTTGCGTGACCGGTATTGTCTTTCACTGAGCTGTGTGTGTCTGTAGCCATGTGGAATGAAAGGAACGTGAGTTACCTGTGTTTCTGATGGTGGTTTACAGAAGTGCTTTATTGAGTCGATTAAGCTCATCCACATTAATGTTTATTAGTTTTAGCTGGGGGAAAGCTGAGCTGGGGTCAGACAACCTTGGTGCACGCTGTTCCTTTCCTCGCTGAAAATGATGAAGTCGGTTTTGGTTTTGTGTTTTGAAGACCAGCGTGGACCAAAGCGAGCCTTCCTCCTTATGAGGAAGGTGGCTGCGACCAAAGACGCTGAATGAAAATGTAACGGATGGAAACCATGCAACCCTGTCAGCCAGTGGAAAGACTGTGTTTGACTGACTGGGAAACTTTTCTTCCCACGAGGGACAGAGGTGCTGATGTTGACGTTGAGTAGAGCAGAACTCAGCTAATCTCCTCTGTCCTTTTGATTTTTGAAAACCAGCCTGGAGGTCTAGCTCTCCATCCGCCCGTGATGCTGTAATCCCTTGATCTGTCTACAAAGTCATTGGGATGAGTCGATGTGAGGCACAGGCTCAGTCAACCAGCCCCTGTGGATAACGTCTTAAAGATAAAGTAAATAGCGTTAAGTAAATAGCCTTGGGGTAAGATCTGTCTTCATGACTTTCTGCAGGTGTACTTAAAGCTCACGGAAAGAGGACAGAAACTGTAGCTGGTGGAGCACCTGCAAGACTGGACATTTTAAGGAACTTCCCCCGCTGAACCAAATAGCTGAAGTTGGTAATGGTGTAATAAATACTGTACTAAAGTTAAGTGACTTAATCAGTCCTGAGAGAGTTTAAGCTCGAGGCTCTCTCTGTGTAAAGGGACGCACTTATGTAAAGGGACATCAACAGATATAAACACAGTCCTACTTTAAAACCCAGATTGCAGACATTACCATGTCAAGTGATGAGAAGGTCACTGGGCTGAGGACAGGATGTGTGGAGAGCACTGTGCTTCTGAACTTTCTGGAGTGGTCCCCATTGCTCATCACTGTCATGTGGACAAAACCTTAAACGGGAGAAATTTTGAGCTCAGATTTTCAAGGATGCATCTCCAGGGCTGGTTAAGATTATTTGAGCTCAACCAGGGTAGGGTGACTCAAGGTCTCCCAGAGGCACCCAACAACCCCCCACTCCCCCAACTCCCGACTCCGGCTTGGCGTGAGGAATGAGACAGTGCGGGCGCGCTCTGGGCAGAAGCGTGGGCGTTCAGGATGGGAATCTCCACACGGCACTCTCATTATCTCCAGGACTGTGTGGGCACTGAAGAGGAACATTCACACTGTTACCTTGAAGTGCGGATGATTGACAAGCAGGAGAGGCTATTGCTGACGCTGAATCATAAATATTCTTTATTTTTGATGAAGCACGGCACTTTAATGGAAATAATATATGCACTCTTTTGAAAATAAATTCCGGTTAATTTCTATAGTTTGACATTTCCTCCGTGCTAATTGTTCACAAACCGTTTATTTATTAATTTTTTTGTGACACCGTCTGACCTAATTAATGGAATGTGCCAATTTTGTACCACGTTGTGTAATTGCTGGCGGTAGATAAAGATGACCCATTTAAGCAGAGAACATCCAGCCTCTTCACAGTGCGAAAGTGACATGAACAAGGTAAATATGGTTGGAAAAGAATTGAATATATGTAGAAAAAAAGACCTCCATCTGGACATTAAGTCCAAAGCCTGTTTCATTTGATTAGGAAGCCAGTGAAAAATGACACCCAAGCAACAAAAGTGGAAGTGTCTCTCCAAAACCTGTCACGATGTGGTGTGGTCATGTTGTGTTAGTCAGTGGGAGTGATGATCAACCTGGTTCCACTTGCTGGATAGAAGGGCCTCAGCCAATGGGGCGGGAGGGACGGGGCAAGTTAAAATATCGCCTGCGTAGCTGGGAGAGACATCGAGTCTCTGTCGTTGCTGAAGCGCGTTTTTGCTTCTGGGCGTCGGCAGAGCAACTCTCCATTCTCCACGGGCTTCGGCGTCTGTGGATTTACAGAGGAGGAGTCTTTTACTGTGAACATGGGAAGCAAAATATGCCTTAATGGCCCCCTCAGCACTCCACTGACCAGAGAAATAAAGGGCAAAATAACCGCTAAAGAACAATATTTTTGTATACGTGTGTGCATTTCTGTGTGTGACATCCCATGAAATCCGTTTTGTAACTACATCCACGTTATTGTTTTATATTTCTATGTACTTAACAAACACCCTTGAACAGACCGACATGTACCTGTAGTGGTCCAAATGCTTGTCAGCTCATAAACGCTGTGTGTCTATTCTTAGTCAAGCCTACACAGTGACTTAATGTCGTCTCTTGAATTCTGCCCCCATCTGCACATCCTAGAGCGCTTGAGAAACAGGCACAACTGTGGTCTCGTTGTGTGTCTTCCGCTGCAAATTGAAATGATCAATCAATCAATCAATCAATCAATCAGTCAATCAATCAATCAATCAATTTTATTTTTATACAGCGCTTTTCACATGTTGCCATGTCACAAAGACGCTTTAC
>JAOVYW010008387.1:0-10203 GCA_025775045.1 Hiodon tergisus
TGTTTGCGGGCTTTCTTGTGCATCATCTTTAGAAGAGGCTTCCTTCTGGGACGACAGCCATGCAGACCAATTTGATGACAGGTTGACCCCCCACCCCTTCAACCTCTCCAGCAATGCTGGCAGTACTCATACGTCTGTTTCCCAAAGACAACCTCTGGATATGTAGCTGAGCACGTCCACTCAACTTCTTTGGTTGACTATGGCGAGGCCTGTTCTGAGTGGAACCTGTCCTATTAAACCACTGTATGGTCTTGGCCACCGTGCTGCAGTCTTGGCAATCTTCTTATAGCCTAGGCCATCTTTATGTAGAACAACAATTATTTTTTTCAGATCCTCAGAGAGTTCTTTGCCATGAGGTGCCATGTTGAACTTCGAGTGACCAGTATGAGTGTGAGAGCGATGACACCAAGTTTAATACACCTGCTCCCCATTCACACCTGAGACCTTGTAACACTAACGAGTCACATGACACCGGGCAGGGAAAATGGCTAAATTTGGACATTTTCACTTAGGGGTGTACTCACTTTTGATGCCAGCGGTTTCTACATTAATGGCTCTGTGTTGAGTTATTTTGAGAGGACAGCAAATTTACATTGTTATACAAGCTGTGCACTCACTACTTCACATAGTAGCAAAGTGTTATTTCTTCAGTGTTGTCACATGAAAAGATATAATCAAATATTTACAAAAATGTGAGGGGTGTACTCACTTTTGTGAGATACTGTATATATATATATTTATAATTAGAATTTTTAAAATTGTAGAAAAGTAAACTACCAACAAAAACTAACACAAGTGCACGAGCATACATTTTCGCGGGGTTCTTCTTGTCAGTGTCCTCCACCCGAATCTGGAGGCAAACTTGACGCAAAAATGTACTTCGTCTTGTTGGTTTTGGTTCTGTTGAATCTTATTTTCCTGAGGAAAAGAAAAAGGCGTATTACACAAAGAGCAACAACTTTGAGGTGTGCGTTGTTAGGTCATCGAAGCCACCCATCGGTAGAAAGTTAAGACAATATACATTCAGCTGTAAACTAAATAACTGAAGAATAGTTCCATAGAACTCCTGGAAAATTTCTTACAGGATATTTAAAAACTTAGTTTACAGTTGAAGTATTTTGTCTACATAAGATAAACTAATAAAAGATAGTGTTCAAAATTGATATCAGTGGATCATTTGTATGTATTATGTTTATATAAATAATATAATAATAATAATAAATAATATATATATATATATATATATATATTCTATATTTATTTATTTTTAGTTTGGGACTCCTTACTGTCGACTGAAACCGCAAGTGCCGGTGCTCAGTGACCTGAGGCCAGACTTTAGGCTTACCAGACAAACCCTGACCTACCTCATAACCACCCTCCGTGAGGATCGTGACCATGGATGGGGTCAAGATCTCAAAATTCTGGTCTTTAGATTTTGGCTGGCAAGTGCAACTTCTTACCGGGTTGTTTGCAGAGCATTTGACATACCCCGTTCAACAGTGCATATGATTGTTCACAAAAAATATCCTCCAGATCAAACAGAGAGTAATCCGCTTCCCATCTCTGCAGGAGCTTGAGGAAATCAGTGCTGGCTTTGCAAACCTGGCTGGCAGTCCTGTCTTTCATGCAGTCGCTGGTAGCATTGATGGCTGTCACATTATAATCAAGCCACCTTCTGCTGATTCTATGTGCTACTTAAACAGAAAGTTGTTTTATTTCATCCAGCTACAAGCACTCTGTGACCACAAAGGAAAAGACCTGGACATTTTTGTGGGTTATCCTGGATCTGTCCATGACTCCAGAGTGCTCAAGAACAGCCCAATCTACACTAAGGCACTGTGTGGCCTTAGAGGGATACCACATTTTAGGAGATGGAGGTTACCCCTGCCTTAGCCACCCAATCTCTCTTATTACACCATACAGAGAACCACTCTTGTCAGTGTGTGGGTTATTATACGAAAACGTGTTCTTTTGTGTCTCTGGAACAAGACTGCTCTGAAAATCAGAATAAACAATAAATGAACAATAAACCATTTCATAATTTAGTTTCCACGATTTTTAAATGTTGTTATGAAAGAGTTTTAAACACTTTTTTGTGCAAAGCATCTTGCAATTTCTCCCCCTCAGTATGATTTTTCTACCTTTACAAGCTATTGAGGCCACAAAAGTCAAACAATCATATGAAAATTTAAACTTACATAAAGCCTCAATTGTTATTTCATTATCCATGAATGGGTTTAATTCTTAATATGTCTAACATTTTTTAGAAGAACAACAGTTTAGACGGGTCCCCAGGTTGTCCTCAACCCTGTTACTTTTAATGAAAACACCCCTTCAGAGATATTTGACTGTTCCAAAAGTTGCATCATCTGCCTTTTCTGAAGTTGATGGTGAAAAGACAAGTAACTGTCCTCTTCTTTTAATTAATTTTCTAATGAGTTTCTAATGAGTAATTTTTTAATGAGTTTTGTAATGTCTAACAGAGGGGGACAAGCTCATTGTGTCAGTCCTGTTACCACAAAAGCATATGTTAAAAAGTTATTTGTTTGAAATTTTAAATGTACAGATATCATTTAAGCATTTAAGTGTCATGACATGTACCACATGGCTAGTAATGGCTACCAATAACATATTCCGTCAACCTGTTACCGTCAACCCTATTACCACTCTAGGGCAACAGGGTTGACGGAAGTATATGCTTTTGTGTGTAGCTACATGAAAATATATACTTTTCTTTACTAGTATCTACACAATATAAGTTTTTGCAGGTTTCATCTCAAAATATCACCGTTTTCTATTTATTCTACTGAAAATCCAAACAGATCTTTGTTCTACAGTCTCTTTTGCAGATTTGGTCCCATCTGGGTTGTACATTCATCCATTTAGGACAGAGATACTTCCATGCGCAAAATACATGAAAACTGAACTTTGTGGTTTACAAGATTTAGCAACTAAGTTTGCTTACCAACTCAAACCTTGAGAGGCAAACAGAGGAGGTATCTTGCAGCACCAACAGTAAGGAGTGCATGTTTGGAGAGTGTCCCACATGCAAACCGAAAAGCTTCCCACTGTTCATGATGCCACAATGCCTGTTACATACACACAGTGGGTAATGGAGGAGAAAGAGAAGACCATGCCACCTGAAAATGAGGCTGTGTCATTTCAAGTGACAGCAAATAAACTAGAGGAGGAGCTCATTGAGCATTTCACTTGTCTGCTGCATAAGTTCAAGAAGCATTTGTTCAACATCAAGCAGCAGTTCTTATTCCCCAGAGAACTAAAGAGAAGTCTGTCCTCGCACAAATGCATTGCACATGTGGAATTCTCTGAAAACCACTTGTGCAAGTACAGTGCTGAGATGTACAACAATGTACACAGGTGTGTTATATGTAGGTGAAGATGCAAGCCCTCTCTGCTTCTGCACGCTCTCACAAACCAAGCAAAAAGGTCCCCCGGCAATCTGGCAACATCTTGAGCCAGTACTGAACCACGTACAAGCCCATCATCCATCTGTGTCTATGGTCCACTTCTTCAGCGATGGCCCTTATACTCAATACAGGCAGAAGGGTAATTTCATCCTGTTCAGAATGGAATTGAGCAAGAGAGGCTTTGAGATTGACACCTGGAATTTCTTTGAAGTGAGCGAGGGAGGATAAATATTGGGTCTGGTGATGGACAGCCATTTCCAGAATTTTCCCATTGTCACAGGGAAAATTACTCTGTGAAAACTGGTAGCTGGAAACAAGAAGGTAACTAATCATAAATAAAATAAGATATTGGTGTCTATTTGATATGAGAATTCCCAATAGAAGAAACTCAAAAACACATCCACAAAGTTGGAATGACCCATCTGAAAACAAAACATGGAAGTATTCATCCATTGTTTTGAATTGTGTTCCAACTTTGTGGATGTGTTTTTGAGTTTCTTCTATTGGGAATTCTCATTGGAAAGGACATCACCTTTCCATCATGTGTACGGGACTCTTACTTCAACAATATTGATGTGCTGTAAAAGCAAAGGTAATGTCAGTGGCCCATCCTTCATAGATAAAGTGTCAACATAAATAATGACAAATGGCTCGCATTCCTCTCAGTTTTGTCCCTTATATTACAAGTAGATTCCTGTGCCACCTTAGCTTGTTACCACAGAAAGCATGGGAGCCTACCTGTAGGTACAGAACCCTGCTATAGACCACCCCACTGTTCAGCACATTGGACTTTGTAATGATGGATGTGGAAACAAGACAAAAGGGCTTGCTAATTGTGCATATTATTATTTATTTGACAAAGCTTAAACTAATTCTGTCTCAGTTTGATACGTAGTGTTATACAAGAGTTTTTTGTGTTAGCACCAACTGATGTTTATATTGTTTCATCAGTCAGAATGATTTTGGCGCTGAGACTGACGACTTCACCACACAAGACAAGAAGAAGTCAAGGGTGACCTGTAAAGAAGGACTCACCTTGAGCTCCAGTACTATGGAGTTGCCTACCAAAGTTATTGAGGGTATCAGACACTATATATTTAAAGCTAGACTAAAAACATATCTATTTAAACTTGCATATAGTCAATAAGGGGATTGTGAAAGAGGAATGACTGTGGCAATTAGAAATTTTTGGTGCTAAGAACCATTCCTAGTTGGCTGGGTTCTGCCTTGGGACGGGATGGGTTTGGACCACCTTCGTGTCCGTGTGTCTTTTCCTTCATATATATATATATATATCTTATATATATATGGATATAACTATGGCCACTCACTAAATTTAACTTTTCATATTATTTAACCTGAGATCATGCTCCATCCATAGGGAAGCATTATCAATGTTCTCATCATCTGAGGTATCCTAGCTCCTGAACTGTATCCACTTTTACCACAGAAGCCACTAGATCCTTTAGACTATACGCCTGTCATCTAGGGCTCCGAAAACCTCCCCCAAAATAAATAAGTTACTGCCTCCGTTCCGGTAGAGCTCTTTCCATGGTTTAACTCCACTGTGCAAGGACTGGTGCTGTTGAGGAAAAATCATAAAATAAATGTATAATTTAAATGTTCCGGACTTAATGGCTTTAAAAAAAATGAATTCATAGTGAATGTCTCTCGTAGTTTTGTTGCAGTTGTAAGTTGGGGGTTTGTATTGAGGTTGATGGAGGACTACTTCTCGAACCAACAAAGGATGGCACTAGATTCTAGATAACCACAACTTTTCAACTAACATTTCAAAAACTCTTCCCTCACTGACTAGCACTACTTCCTCTTTCCTTTTTATAGTGAACCCAACACCAAACATAAAATAGCAAAGTTAAGAAAATAAGTAAAATACCATTTCTCTGCCACAGAGATATAGAAATGATCCAAAGCAAAGTGAACTAAATTATATTATTTATATATTATAAATAAATATTAAAAATAAAAAAATATTTATATATACACTGATCAGCCAAAACATTATGTCCACTGACAGGTGAAGTGAATAACACTGATAATCTCATTATAATGGCACCTGTCAGTGGGTGGGATATATTAGGTAGCAAGTGAACATTTTGTCCTTTAAGGTTTCATGTTAGAAGCAGGTAAAATGGGCAAGCGTAAGGATCTGAGCGACTTTGACAAGGGACAAATTGTGATGCTAGACATCTGAGTAAGAGCATCTCCAAAACTGCAGCTCTTGTGGGATGTTCCCGGTTTGCAGTGGTCAGTACCTTTCAAAAGTAGTCCAAGGAAGGAAAACCAGGGAACCGGCCACAGGGTCATAGGCGGCCAAAGCTCATTGATGCACATGGGGATCGAAGGCTGGATCGTGTGGTCCGATCCAACAGACGAGCTACTGTAGCTCAAATTGTTGAAAAAGTTAATGCTGACTCTGATAGAAAGGTGTCAGAACACACAATGCATTGCAGTGTATGGGGCTGTGTAGCTGCAGACCAGTCAGGGTGCTCATGTTGACCACCGGCCACTGCCGAAAGTGCCTACAATGGGCACGTGAGCATCAGAACTGGACCACGGAACAATGGAAGAAGGCGGCCTGGTCTGATGAATCATAGTTTCTTTTACATCACGCCGATGGCCAGGTGTGTGTGCATCGCTTACCTGGAGAACACATGGCACCAGGATGCACTATGTGAAGAAGGCAAGCCGGCGGAGGCAGTGTGATGTTTTGGGCAATGTTCTGCTGGGAAACCTTGGGTCCTGCAATTCATGTGGATGTTCCTTTGACACGTACCACCCACCTAAGCACTGTTGCAGACCATGTACACCCTTTCATGTCAACGGTATTCCCTGATGGCATTGGCCTCTTTCAATGGGACAATGCGCCCTGCCACAAAGCAAAAATGGTTCAGGAATGGTTTGAGGAACACAACAATGAGTTCAAGGTGTTGACTTGGCCTCCAAATTCCCCAGATCTCAAACCAATCGAGCATCTGTGGGATGTGCTATTTATTGGCTCAGATGATGACATTCAGTTCTACACAAGGTAAGCTATTTTAATTCATAATAATATTTGACATTTTAATACTTGGAAACGTATAGGCTACTTTGTCTGTAAACGTATTTACTAAAGCTGGTGCTGAATTAACAGTAGATTGTTAGCTGGCTAGATCGATAGATAACGTTACCTAACATTAGCATACTTTCCATTATAAATTGTGTGTATTGGTTAAGTTCAGTAACCCTTTATAGTAGTCAACTAGCTACTGTTTCAAAGTAGCATTACCAACCTAATATTATAATTATCGTAGGTTTGCCACATATGACCACCTGATGGAATTCTGGAGGCTCATAGAGCTGTCATCACACAACATGATCCATGTAACGAGAGCCAAGGCAGCAACAAATAACAACAATATTATTTTTCCACTCAATGTTGCCGTGACTTTGTTACACACATATTGGATTGCGAAACGGATCCTTTGTCAGTTACCAACTTGATGCTATTTGTCAGTCAGACAAACATACAGTGGTGTGTAGTCTGAGCCCACTACCATGATATTTGTTTTCATCATTAATTGAAAACTATTGGTTTGAAGCAGAGGTATCTGGCCCACAGATTTCAAATACACCAGTCAACCGTGAGTCGCATTACTGCAACATGGGCCAACTTCCTCTTCACAATATTTGGGTCAGTGAAAATCTGGTTGTCTGAGGAAGAGGTGATGGCTAACTTGCCAGAGGTGTTCAAGAAGTATGCAGAAACACATGCTGTGACTGCACAGAACTTCGCTGCCAAACAAACAACATCTCTGCTTCTTCAAAGTAAAGTATACTCCGCCTACAAATCCCAGTGTATCCCAGTGTAAAGGGTAATTGGCATGGCACCACTTAACAGTCACCTTAATTTCCGCCCTGTATCCTGGTTCTGTCAGCAACAAGCAGATTCTGAGTCTGGAATTGTACCTTTGCTGAAGCCGGGAATGGCAATAATGGTGGACAAAGATTTTCTTGTAAATGACTGTGTGCCCTGTAAAGTCTACATACCACCTTTCCTGTACCAGAGAACACAGATACCAGCATCAGATGTGAGGGAGACACAAACAATCACAAGGCTGAGAGTCCATGTTAACCGACTGATTTTCAGGTTGAAGGAGCACAAGCTGTTTGACAGTGTCATCCCCCTCTCCACCATTGGGAACTTCAACCAGCTGTACACAGTTGCATTTCTTCTCCTCAACTACGAAAGTGTCTGTCAAAGCTTGGGCAAAATAGTCCTGAAAATGCACTCACAGCCATGCACATACACATAATCCAATGTTAAATCCAACCAGTTGATGATGACACGGCAGTGGCTGCTTGGTTTTAAAGTTAACTTTGAACTTACTTGTGCGATTGATTTCCCCTATTAAATCATTACTATAAACCAGTTTCTGTCTCTTTGTCTGTTTATTATTGAAACATCATATTGACAATAGTGTTGTTAATAATGATGCATTATTAACTGCAACACTCAACAAGTGTCGATGTAGCAGTTTTGTGCTCAAACACACAGATTTAAGACAGAAACTTCAAAAGGTAGACATTAAAAAAGAAATAGTCTGCCTTCTCCATAATTTCTTTAATAACCTCATTGTCTCTCTGGATTGCTGGATGAACATGTTCTCCGGCGAGTACACAAAAAAGTCACACTACTCCAAACTTGATATCAACGACTGGCCCTGGATTTGCCAGTAGTAGGCATGTGTATGTTTTAATGCTGTTGTGCCATCATGCAGCTTGATGTAGGTGCAGTCCACATAACTCCGGATGTTGGGGCATTTGATCTCCAGTAGTCCAAATACTGGTGTTCACTCAACAAAAATGAGCAGCCTGGTGGATCAAGGTAGTAGCCTTCTAGTAGCAGAGGTGGTCTATTAGGGGCATTTGTCTTGTGTGGTCTTGCTGCAGGTAGCTGATATGACAGAACACTCCCTTCTTGGTCTTTACTAAAGATCGAATCCACTAGAGGGGACCTCACTAGACATAACTGATCACCATCGATCACTCCCATTGTAGTGATCAATGGTGCCACATCACTGCTGAACTAGCTGTACACCTCAGACACTCAGAAATAGAAAGATCTTTGTTAAATAAAGAATAATGCATAGATTGGCAGATTAATCAAATATTTGTATGCATAACTGCTTAAGTAAGTCCTTCTGCTATTTTTCTCTCCTTTGGTCTAGCTGACAGAACAGCCATCTGGTTAATGGGCACTGGTTTAATACCCTGAATAGAATGTAAATAAAGAAATATATAAATAAATAGATCCATTAACTCATGTTCACATGTACCTTAGTTATTCAGGCTTACCATGGTTCTAGGCTTGTGCCAACTTTGCTCAGCCTCTGTGCAGCTGTGCACTGGGGGAACAACACTGACCCTAAGTTGTTAGTAGTGTGCCTTCTGATACACCTGGGCAGCTACATGGTTGCACAGTGCTGAGCCAGCCACACAGGTACAGTGACAGTGTAGTAATGTCACAGGACAGGAATCCTTAAACACAACCAGTGAAAATATGGAATGGGCGTGAGATGTATAACTTAAGTCATGACAATGACGTGATCTGTTGTAGTCACAGCAGGTTCTGTGAAACCTTCAAGCTCTGTTTTAAGATACAAACAAATAAATGTGAAAGTTGAGATAATATTATACAGTTATTAGACATGTATGAACTCACTGGCTCTTCCCATAATATAAGATCAAAAGTAGGTTTTTACAGACTCCCATCCAACTCATTCTGAAGCAGCAAGAAAAGGGATAGCCTTGTTATCACATGTGTCACATGCTTGGGTTTGATGTTTTGGAGTAGAAAATATTTTTTAGTATCGCTGCATTTTTATTTTTTTATTTTTAAATGCTCAGAGTGCAAGATTCTTTATTTTTTTAAACATTCACGTATGCTACACCACCAGCTTCTAGTGCGGCCCACACACCCTCTCCTTGCTGCTTGGTATCAAAGACAGATATATATAGAAATGAAAATGAGAACAAAACGGAACTAAAATCTAGTTTCTGGGAACAGTAGCTTTCAAATTGAATGTTTTCTTAATGTACAGTAGCCTCCTAACTCTATTGCCTAGTGATAGGTCAATGTTAGTTGATACAGCTATTCAAATTAACTGTAACATTCAGCATTTAGATAGCTACCTGTTAAGGCTTGTTCACATGGTACACCGAAATTTGTACCGCGTGGTACAGCCTATTGTTTTCCAACGGACATAGCGTTGCGGTCAGTTTCGGAGTGTGTGCCCCATCTTGCGTTGCGGTTAACTGGCAAAGTTGCGCTCAAAGTTCAGATTATTTAAACTTTGACCTTGCGGTAATGCTGAACTTGAGGTGGCAACCAATAGATTTACAGGGGTGTCTTTTCCTTGACAACATGGCGGAGGGCATTAATGAAAGACTTAGGCTGTGTCTGAAATCGCTCCCTATCCACTAAATAGTGCACTATTTAGGGTGTCAGCCATTTTGTAGTGGTGTCCGAATTCATTCCCTACATCTCGTTCCCTTATTTTGTTCACTCTTTCTTACCCACAATGCAATCTGATTTTGAGTGTACATGTGATGTACACTCGTTCGACCCCTGTTTCCCATAATCCATTAGTGGCAGTGGCAGAGTTCAAAAAAATGTTTTTTATTTTTTTTATTTGCGTCAAGTTTGCCTCCGGACCCTGCGAAAATGTGTGCTCATGCACTAGTTTTTGTTGATAGTTTACTTTTCAACAATAAA